>VDFB02186740.1:0-46685 GCA_007258455.2 Sequoia sempervirens
GTGATTTATCATTGTTATCCGGAGATGGAATATTTTTGTTGTTGGTAGAATAAGGACACACAACTAAGAGGGGGGTGAATAAGTTGTGACAGAAAATTAATTTTTTCTTACTTAACTTAATCTCAAATATGATGAATAAGCAATTAACCACAAACAATTAACACATTAAAGAGACAAATAAAACCAAGATTTTTTACATGGAAACCCTGTTAGGGGAAAAACCAAGGTGGATGTCAATGTCAGTCCACAAGATTATACCCTATTAAAAGTATAATGAGAAATAATAAGGGGAATGCACATGCATTCATGCACATTGCCTAGAGCTCATTGCTCAAATACAAAAGAGAACTCACTATCCAACAGTACAAAAATATGGATTAGATCCACAAAGTAAGAATTAAAAGAAAAGCTTCTACACAAGCCTGATTACAGTTCCAGTTAAGCACAAAAAACCTTTTTCACTCTTCTCTCAACCTTCTTCACACTTTTCTATACTATCGAATAATTAGAACACTATTCACACATCTGCACTTTCTCTATCATACATTCCTACTTATGCAAACACTAACTTACTTAAGCAATCACTCTTATATATCTGCTACATGATATTTCATCACAACTTAGTCGGCTAGGAAAATAAAAAATATTTGCAATGTCGGCCCAAATTTACAAATAAATTTTCAATATGAATCCACCAAGGTCAGCCACAACATAGTGGAGACCCAAATTAATATCTCCAACACAAAAAGACTTTAATTAAATTTTCACCACGAAGATCCACAAAACGCTACCACGAACATGTCGGCCAGGGACATAAAAAATTGAACATGCGCAAGAGAAGATCTTCAACCACAAGCTCTCTGAATAATGTGGATGTACCACAAAGATAGATAATGATCTAGAGAAATTTGAGAATGACAAGAAACAATAGAGAAGCACCCGCAACAAATGAGGTTAACATAATTACACAAACTTCATTCAGGAATACTGACAAAGACCACAAAAACATTGTTAGACCACAACACAAGAGAAAATTCACATGGACCTCTGAAACTTCTAGTAGATGATCTAGAAACACTCAACAATAAAACCTTTAATCCACATCGGCTAATATTCAACGTAAAGAACAAAACACCTTCTTGACCTGCATAGTTCCACTGTGAACCTAGAACACTTCCTTTTACAATTTTCTCAGTATCCTCAACATATACAACCTTTAATACATCAAATGCTAATAGTGTTGACATCAATGACAACCACATATCAACAACACAACCACAATATCCAACAATCTCCCCCTTTGGAATTGATGGCAACACATGATGTGAAAAATACCATCAACCCAACACACTGACTCTTCTTCTCAACTGTGCTTCTCCCCACAAGGCTCTTCTCCTTAGAAATATTTTTCACATTGCACTTCTCCCCCTTTGACATCAATGGAAAAGGTAACCACGACCTTTCCAAATACACGCTCTGAACCACATATCTGCATATTTGACTACTCCCCTTGAGTAGCAACCATGAAAACATCAATCCAGATCAGAATATAGCATTGTAGCTCACAGATTGATGCAAGAAAATGCATCTTCAGTTCTTATCTAGAGGGGTGATAACCCCTAGCATTCCTCTGAGATACTTAAAAGTATCCTTTGGCAATGGCTTTGTAAATATATCTGCAATTTTTTCTTTTGTAGACATATTCCAATCTGACTTCTTTCTCATTCACTTTCTCCATCAAGAAATGAAACTTGATTGATATGTGTTTAGTCTTGGAATGCAGTACCAGATTCTTTAAAATATTTATTACACTTGAATTGTCATAGTATATGGCAATAGGTTCTTCATAGAGCACCCTGATATTTTTCAACATCTATTTCATCCATATCACTTGAGTACAGTTATTTGTAGTAGCAATGCATTCTGCTTCAGTAGTGGATAGAGAAATGGAATTTTGCTCTTTGCTCAACTAGGACACCAACTTCTTCCCTATGAAGAAAGCACCACCACTAGTACTTTTCCTTTCATCTACATCTCCAGCCCAATCTGCATTAGTATATGCACTCAAAGTGAGATCATCATCCTTTGGATACCAAAGTCCAAAGTCAACTCTTCCTTTCATATATCTAAAGATTCTCTTGACAATAGTCACATGTGATTCTTTTGGATCAGCCTGAAATCTAGCAACCATACATACAACATTCATAATGTTTGGTCTAGTCTGAGTTCAATAGAGAAATCCATCAATTATTGACTTGTATCTAGTTTGATTCACCTTAGGAGAATCATCATTCTATGCCAACTTACATCTGGTTACCATGGGAGTACCAACGGGTTTTGAATCATCCATTCCAAACTTCTTCAACAGTTCTCTCACATATTTGGATTGATATATGAAAATTCCCCTATCTAGCTGAGTAACTTGCAATCCTAGAAAGAACTTTATCTCTCCAATCATACTCATCTCAAACTCATCCTTCATCTCATCAACAAACTTCATACATAGATTATCATCTCCTCCAAAAATGATGTCATCAACAAAAACTTCTATAATTAACTCCTTATCATGATCTAATTTGAAGTACAAGCTACTATCAACAGTACCTTTAGTGAATCCAAGTTTCAATAAATATTTTCCCAATCTAGCATACCAGGCTCTGAGGGCTTGCTTAAGTCCATATAGAACTTTCTTTAATCAACATACCATATATTCCTTGTCAGTTAGCTGAAATCCATCCGGTTGTTCAATATATACTTCTTCTTCTAGTTCTCCATTCAGAAATGTTGACTTCACATCCATCTGATAGACTTTGTAATCCTTGTATGTAGCATAAGCAAGAAATAATCTTGTGGCTTCAACTCTAGAAATAGGGGCAAAGGTTTCTTCAAAATCAATACCTTCCATTTGAGAATACCCTTTACATACCAGTCTTGCTTTATTCCAGACCACTTCACCTTGTTCCTAAACACCCATTTAGTACCAATCAAATTTTTTTCTTGAGGCCTGGGAACCAGTATCCATGTGTCATTCTTTTCAATCTATGTCAGCTCTTTCTTCATAGCTTCCAAACAATGTTCATCTTGACAGGCTTCAGTGGCATTTTTAGGTTCAATCTTGGAAATTAGACAATATTCTTCTACAATCTTTCTTCTAGTCTACACTCCTTTATTCTTATCTCCTATGATTTGATTTTCAGAATGATTTAGCTTTATATACCTTGGAGTTTTGGGCATTCTTGAACTTTTGATTCTTCTAATTTCTCTTCCTACTGCTGTGTGTCCCCATCTAGTCGGCCGGTAGTGTCGAGATTGCTTTATCGTTTTGATCACCGTGAGGTGGCAGGGGAGTGTTGAGGAGGATCCTTTTGGCGATTGCTGGTGTTGGTTAGCTCCGATTTCGCGGTGTGTCGGGTTTGGGCCGTAGAATCTTCGAGAGTCTTTTTGAGAACTTTCTATTTTTAGAAAAGTTAGGTCGGTAGGGCGCTACTTTTTGGCGAGGAGCACGGTACTTTATCACGGCTTCGAATTGACCAGTTCAGCGGATGGTTGATTTGACGGAGAAATAAGGAGTAATTAATGGGTTATTAAATATTTAATAATTTGACTTTATTATAAAGTCACTTTATTGAAATATTAAAATATTTAATTAATTGGCTCAATTATAAAGTATTTAATTATACTTTATAATATATTATAATGTGACTTAATGAGTATTTAATGCTCATTAAAAGTGGACGCCAATTATTTAATCATTTTTCCTAAGTTCAAAAGTGAAAATTAAATCATTTATTTAAATGATTATTTTAATGAAGAATTAGGTCGAACTTTTCAAGAGAGAATATATTACTCTTCACAGGCAAAATCGAACTATCAAGTTTATTATTCAATTTTGTCTTCTGAGCATCTGAGCATTGGAGTTTGCAAACCCTAGGGTTTCTGGCGAACATCGTTTCTGGAGAACGTAACCTCTTCAGAGATCAGGCATACTGAGGCTGTGAGATACCAGCTGAAGATTGCACTTGGTGATTTCATCCAGAAGTCACAGATTGAGCTTAATCATTTAATCAGACAGAGATTCATCAGTATTCAGCAGAGATTATTCATCTTCCATCAGAGGCGACTTCATTCATTTCCATTCATCCGAGTTCAGGCACAAATTTCAAGAAACCGTACTTGCATTTATTGCTGCAGACTGGCCGTATTGTACCAGCAGGCCGTACATCTGTACTTCAGGCCGTACTTGTCAATCTCCTGAGGAAACGCCTCCATCCTCTGTTATTTGGTGTTTCCACATTGGGGCGCTTGGTATTCTGTGTCATTTACATTGAGATTCGAGCTGGAGGAGATTCTTATATTTTTCTGGCCGTACCATCATCACCTACAGCAGCCGCCATCCAGGTTTCCAATAAAAATCATTGTATTTGATTCTTGTTCAGCTTTTGTGTATTGCAAAGTTCAGGAGAATTAATTTTAATGAAACGCCTTGCATTCTGAACATTTTCCATCAATTTCTATGCATATTTGAATTTCTATGAATTTATTTAATATTTCTAGAAAAATCGCAATATATCATTTTGTCTGGAAAAACCTCAAAAAAATACAAAAAACCAAAAACTTGCAAAAACTTTCAAAAAGACAATTAGGGTTTGAATCAGAGAACCACCAGGGTTCTGACAGTGGTATCAGAGCACAGATCTCCTGCCATCCTGTGCTTTTTCAGTGATTATTCAGAATACAGTGCATTTCTGGGTTGCCTTTTATGAACCAAGACATTATTCAGTATACCAGAGGTGTAGGGACAGGCAAAGACGAAGACTGGACAGGTCCTCCGATTCCAGAAGGTCAGACAGTATCAGGAGTGCTTGGTTTTCACAGATCCAGTTCAGACGGTAGTGAAAACAGTGTTGCAACCCTAATGGCAGATCGTGAGACTTCCTCAGAGACTCGCAGGGATCCAGGGAAGGCACATGCAGAGGGTGACATTACTGATGAGGAGTTTAGACGGAGACACGACAACATGATGGATATGATGTCGCAGTTGATGGGTACTATTAGGCAGTGTACGCCCACACAGCCTCATTTCATACAGATTGGACAGACGAGCGGGACCACTCCAGTGGATCAGCCATTGGCATCAACTCCTAGGCAACCGTTACCGATCTATCAGGAGCGTAGGCCAGGTCAGCCTACTTTCTTACCCAGAGATACTCCACCTCAGACTCCAGGGGCAGAGCATCAGGTGCATCATCAGGACTTCCAGCCACAGAACGGCATGTCGGTGGCAGACTTGACGAGATTTCATGGCGAGTACATGTCTTTAGCGCCTGAGATCCGGCAGGCACTTACGTTTCATGAGTTTATAGATGTCTATAAACCCAGAGGAGGAGGTAGATTTGATCGTAGACCCCCACAGCATCAGCAGCAGCAGCCACAGGTGAATAGAGATTTACAATATGCTGTGAGCAAGATTACACTGCCGTATTTTGACGGGTCCGAAAAGACATCAGCTAGGTCATGGGTCCAGAAATTGGACAACTATCTGTCACTTAGACCTATGCAGGAGGATGAGGCAATTAAATTTGCCACTTTACATCTGGACGGAGTAGCGCATGATTGGTGGCACCACGGCATGTACATGTTAGGCCATCATGCGGTTAATACCTATCAGGAGTTCACGAGCCGATTGATAGAGAGATTTGATAGGAAGGATCCGGAGTTGTATTTTAGAGAGTTGGCTCAGCTCAGACAGACAGGCAGAGTGGAGGCATACATTGGCGAGTTTCAGAGAGTGGCCGTCATGGTGACTGGCATTTCAGAGAGGAGACTCATTATCTTATTTGTTGAGGGTTTGACAGAACCCATGAGAGGTTGGGTCAAGGCTTTTGACCCTCCCACACTGCAGGAGGCCATGCGGAAGGCACGCAGCATGGAACTTGCCGCACCTCGCAGCAAGTTCAATTCAGGGTCCACTCCATACACGAGACCCAACAGGCCTTTCGACAGGAACAATGACAGAAATAGACCCTTTGACAGGAGAAAGGATCAACAGGATCCGAAGAAGCAGAATGCACCACCATTCGACAGGGAAACGTTGAATGAGTTACGCAAGAAAAAGTTATGTTTTTGGTGCAAGGCACCCTATGATGAAAAGCACATATGCCCACTTCGTCCGAAAGTCAAAAATAACCAAATGGAATGGTTTTATGAGGGCGAAGAGCAATCTGATCTGTCAGACCAGCAAGCTGATTCCGAGCCTTCAGATGATGAGAAGTCCAAAAATGAGAATGAACATGAAGGTGGAAGGAAGCTACAGGAAGCCCATTTGACTAGTCTTCAGAGAGATGGTTCATTTCGACTCCGTGGGCTCTTAGCAGGTCAGAAGGTGATTACTTTGTTGGATACGGGTGCGACACATAATTTTATTGATGCACGTCTAGTGGAGAGGCGTGGTATCCAGACAGAGGCTTTCGAGGGTATCCGAGTTAAGGTGGCTGACGGATATACTCTCAGGTGCGACAGAAAGATTACTGATCTGCCGATGAGATTGAACAACTATGAATTCAAGACTGAATTCTATGTTGTTAATATGGGTGATACAGATGTGGTATTGGGGATGGCATGGTTACATGATTTGGGTGAGTTCACGCTCAACCTACGGGACATGGAGATGAAATTTAAGGTTGACGGAAGACCACATGTCATCAAGGCAATACGGGACAGTAATCTTAGGATGGTTTCATTCAGGCAGATGGAGAGGCTCATTCGTCATGATATGGTTGACTGGGCAGCTGAGTGCATGTTGATGCCAGCCCAGCAGGAGCCGCAGAAGGGTGAGTACCACCCTGACATACAGATTCTGAGGACTAAACACTCCAAAGTGTTTAGTGATATTCCACCTGGTAGGCCTCCAGATAGAGGTACAGAGCACATTATTGAGTTGGAGGAGGGCGCAAAGCCCGTTATGATTACTCCCTACCGCCATCCGAAACGACTCAAAGATGAAATAGAAAAGACCATTAATGAGTTGTTGGCTATGGGTCATATCAGACCTAGCAAATCCCCTTTTGCTTCATCGGTTGTATTGGTGAAGAAGAAGGATGGATCCCTTCGGATGTGCATCGATTACAGGCAGCTCAACAAAAGAACCATCAAGAATAGGTACCCCATTCCGCGCATTGATGAGCTGATAGATGAGTTGCATGGTGCAGTCTTCTTTACTAAGATTGATTTGAGATCGTAAGTACCATCGATAATGCATGAGGGAGCAGGATATCAGGTTCCGCCTGTGCTGTCATTGCCACTTCGAATTTCGGGTTATGCCCTTCAAGTTAACTAATGCACTCGCCACCTTCGTGCAACTATGAATGTGGTTTTCGCCTTTGAGGAGATTTAGGCATCTCTTCACTTCATACTTTGGTTTATAGCAGGTCATGGGAGGAGCATCTGGCTCATTTGGACACAGTCTTGGGTATCTTAGCAGATGAGTCTTTCTATGCTAAGGAATCCAAGTGCGAGCTTGGCATGGAGGAGTTGTTGTATCTGGGGCACATCATCAGTGCCAAGGGAGTGAGTATGGACCCTGAAAAGGTCCGAGCTATTGTTGACTGGCCGGTACCTGAGAACCTTACGCAGCTCAGAGGCTTCATCGGGTTGTGTGCATTCTACAGGAGATTTGTTAGCGGGTTCTCACGTCACGCCGCACCCCTTACTGACTTGACGAAGAAGGGGGCTTTTCTTTGGTCACCACAGGCGCAGGAGTGCTTTGATAGGTTCAAGGTGATCATGACTTCATGTCCGGTGCTAGCATTGCCTGACTTTTCAAAGTCATTTGATTTATTCTGTGATGCTTCAGGAGAGGGCATTGGTGCCGTTTTGATGCAGGAGCGTCATCCGATTGCATTTGAGAGCAGGAAACTCAGGGGTCCTGAGAGATTTTATAGTATTTATGACAAGGAGATGTTAGCCATTATGCATGCATTGGCTAAGTTTAGGCAGTACCTGGTAGGCAGCAAATTTAGTGTTCGCACAGATCATAACAGCCTAAAAAATTTCCTTGGACAGCGAGACTTGAACGAGAGGCAGCAGAAATGGGTCAGTAAACTGCAGTCATATGACTTCGACATTACTTTCATTAAGGGGAAGCATAATATAGTAGCTGACGCCTTGTCTCGTAGACCCCAGTTGAATGCCTTAGCACAGATTACAGAGGATTGGAGGCATCGGATCATTGCAGAGTATGCTAAGAACCCATGGGCTTCTAGCATCGTTGACAGGACAGAGCAGGACGACAGGTATACAGTTGTAGATGACTTGATCATTTACAAGGGGCGGATTCTTTTGGTTCCTGACTCTGAGTTACGGACTACAGTTTTGAGAGCCTTTCACGACCTTCCTATGGCGGGCCATCCTGGATACTACAAGACTTACAAAATGGTTCGGGAACGGTTTACTTGGAAAGGGCTGAAAACTGATGTTTTGCAGTATGTCCGTGAGTGTTCTGTGTGCCAACAGAACAAGCAGGAGCACACTTATCCTGCTGGATTACTCCAGCCACTTCCGATACCTGACAGGAAGTGGGAGTGTTTATCTATGGACTTTATCACGGGTTTGCCGAAAGCCCAGGGTAAAGATTGCATTTATGTAGTGGTCGATCGGTTGACTAAGTACGCCCATTTTTTCCCGATTACGACTACTTTCACAGCATCGCAGACTGCAGAGTTGTTCTTCAGAGAGGTTTTCCGATTGCATGGATTGCCTCGGACGATAGTCAGCGATAGAGACAGCCGGTTCATGAGCAACTTTTGGCAGGAGTTGTTCAGACTTTGTGGGACCGAGCTGACACCGAGTACCAGCTACCATCCGCAGACCGATGGACAGACAGAGATTGTCAATAAGTGGGTGGAAGGCTATTTGCGTAATTATATAGCTGGTCAGCAGAGAGCTTGGGTGAGATGGATTTACTTGTGCGAGTATTGTTATAACTCGACTCACCATATGACGATCTGAATGACCCCTTCATGGCATTATATGGGTATGAAGCCCAATCTTGGATTTGATTTTGGCGATAGCAGAGTGCCGAGTCCGGTGATATGATGTATAGAGTCAGCAGGACATCTTGAGGTCTCTCGAGACAATATCCAGCAACCGAAATTAGCATAGCATATCTTGATGAAGAGGTTAGCGGTTTTGAGGTGGGTGATATGGTGTACCTCATGTTGCAGCCATATCGTCGGTCTACTGCGGAAGAGTGGAAGCGAGAAGAAACTAAAACCTCGCTACTATGGTCCATTTCGTGTTGTCGGACGAGTGGGCGAGGTTGCTTATGAGTTGGACTTGCCAGCTGATAGCAAGGTCCATAATGTATTTCACGTTTCTCGCCTGAAGAAGGCATTGGGTCAGCATGTTGTTCCCTCTCCAGTTTTGCCACCCCTTGATGATGAAGGGAAACTGATACTAGTACCTGAGGCCATCCTTGATATGAGAGAGAGACACCTTCGGAGGCGTGTGATCAGGGAATATCTGGTCAAGTGGAGGGATTTGCCAGTTGAGGATGCTACATGGGAGTCAGAGGCGATTTTACAGCATCCAGAGTTGAGATTGCTTGAGGACAAGCAATTTCAGGGAGGGCGGACTGTCATGTCCCCATCCTAGTCAGCACAGCTGGTGACGAGGTTAGCCTATCATTTGATCCTCGTAGGCTGACAGGAGTGTTCAGAGGATCCTTTTGGCAGTTGCTCAGTGTTGGTTAGCTCCAGTTTGCAGCGTGTCAGGTTTGGGCCTTCGCAGAATCTTCCAGAGAGTCTTTTCAGAGAACTTTCTATTTTTAGAAAGTTAGGTCAGGCGGAAGCTGCTATTTCGGGCAGGGCACCTGGTGCACTTTATCAGCTCAGATTCGACCCAGTTCAGCAGATGGTTGATTGACGGAGAAATAAGGAGTAATTAATGGGTTATTAAATATTTAATAATTTGACTTTATTATAAAGTCACTTTATTGAAATATTAAAGTATTTAATTAATTGGCTCAATTATAAAGTATTTAATTATACTTTATAATATATTATTATAATGTGACTTAATGAGTATTTAATGCTCATTAAAAGTGGACGCCAATTATTTAATCATTTTTCCTAAGTTCAAAAGTGAAAATTAAATCATTTATTTAAATGATTATTTTAATGAAGAATTAGGTCGAACTTTTCAAGAGAGAATATATTACTCTTCACAGGCAAAATCGAACTATCTTGTTTATTATTCAATTTTGTCTTCTGAGCATCTGAGCATTGGAGTTTGCAAACCCTAGGGTTTCTGGCAAACATCGTTTCTGGAGAACGTAACCTCTTCAGAGATCAGGCATACTGAGGCTGTGAGATACCAGCTGAAGATTGCACTTGGTGATTTCATCCAGAAGTCACAGATTGAGCTTAATCATTTAATCAGACAGAGATTCATCAGTATTCAGCAGAGATTATTCATCTTCCATCAGAGGCGACTTCATTCATTTCCATTCATCCGAGTTCAGGCACAAATTTCAAGAAACCGTACTTGCATTTATTGCTGCAGACTGGCCGTACTGTACCAGCAGGCCGTACATCTGTACTTCAGGCCGTACTTGTCAATCTTCCTGAGGAAACGCCTCCATCCTCTGTTATTTGGTGATTCCACATTGGGGCGCTTGGTATTCTGTGTCATTTACATTGAGATTCGAGCTGGAGGAGATTCTTATATTTTTCTGGCCGTACCATCATCACCTACAGCAGCCGCCATCCAGGTTTCCAATAAAAATCATTGTATTTGATTCTTGTTCAGCTTTTGTGTATTGCAAAGTTCAGGAGAATTAATTTTAATGAAACGCCTTGCATTCTGAACATTTTCCATCAATTTCTATGCATATTTGAATTTCTATGAATTTATTTAATATTTCTAGAAAAATCGCAATATATCATTTTGTCTGGAAAAACCTCAAAAAAATACAAAAAAAACCAAAAACTTGCAAAAACTTTCAAAAAGACAATTAGGGTTTGAATCAGAGAACCACCAGGGTTCGACACACTTGCACTGTCGCTGCTTCTTGACCAATTTGATTTACCAGAACAAATTAAGGTTGCTTAACCATAACATATGGAATAATCTGAAGTAGATTATGTGTCTGAGAATTTTTCCCTTTGCTAGTATTATCATCATCAGAATCATAACCATAGTATCTGGATGATTTGACAGAGTCCTCAACAACTCTGACATTTTCACTTTCAACCATCTTTCTTAGTCTTTTATTATAGCATTGGTAGGCCTTGTTCTTAGTGGAGTAACCTAGGAAAATCACTTCATTGCTTCTTGCATAAAACTTACCTATATCATCATCTCTCTTGTTATATAACACCTACTTCCAAAGATCTTAAAATATTTAATAGTAGGCTTGTAACCGAACCATAACTCAAAAGGGGTCTCACCAGAGTTACCATTAACATTTACCCGATTCAAAGTATACACAGTAGTGCTTACAACTTCAATCTAGTACATATGAGATATATTTCCTTCCATCATCATTGTCTTGGCAACATCCAAAATTGTTCTATTCTTTCTCTCAGCAACTCCATTTTGTTAAGGGGTTCAAGGAGCAGATAATTGTCTCTTAATTCCATGCTCTTCACAAAAAGAGTTGAACTCCCTGGAGGTGAAATCACCACCTCTGTCAGATCTTAGGCACTTTATTTTTAAAACTTTCTCATTCTCTACCATAGCCTTAAAACACTTTTGAACTTTTCAAATGCTTCACATTTTTCTCTCAAGAAAGAAACCCATATCATTCTAGAGTAATCATCAATAATCAAAATAAAGTACCTTTCTCCATGAATACTTTTGACTCTAGAGGGGCCACAAAGGTCAGTATGTAGTAGCTCCAACAAGTTATTTGAATGAAACTGTTTGCTCTAGAAAGAGACTCTATTTTGTTTACCCATCTGACATTCCTTGCAGATTGTGTTAGCATGCTTTACTAACTTAGGTAGATCTTTTACTTCTTGAGTATAACTTATCTTGATAATGTTGTCAAAATTTACATGACACAATCTCCTATGCCATAGCTAGCTTTCATCTACTTAAGCAATAAAACAAATCCCACTAGCAGTAGTCAGGTGAAAGAAATTACCTTTTGTCTATTTACTAGTAGCAATCATATTTATAGAACTTCCCTATATCTTGCATCTTCCATTTTTTAATTGAAGATCATATCCCTTGTGCATCATCTATCCTACACTCAACAAGTTGTGCTTCAAACCTTCAACATATAGAACATCATCAGTGTTATCCTTACCACCAAGGCAAATAGATCCTCTTCCATGAATCGCACCAACATTGTTATCTCCAAATCTTACAACCCGTCTGTCATACTTCTCTAGACTCACAAAATCACCAGTCATATGATGTGAGCATCCACTATCAATGACACACTCATCTTTTTCTTCAACTCGGGCTTCAAGAGCCTTTTGATCTTTAGCATATTTTGTAGCCATAGGATTATCTTCAATGGTAGCAATGAAAACCCATTCATCTTCATTTCCATTATCTTTATCAGACTCATCATTAGTCACTTCTTCTTCAACAAAGTAATATCTCTTTTGGAATCTACACTACTTAGGCTTAGATCTAGGAACTCTTTTAGGACACCTTGATGCAAAATGACCTATTTTACTACAAGAGAAACATTTAATATGCAATACATCTTCATACTTACCTTTTCCTCTTCCTTCTTGTTTTGCAATTAGTGCTTACAATTCTTCTAACTCTCTTTCTTTATCTTCAAGTTGTTTCAGTTCTTCATCATACTTGGACTCTTTTCTGGAACACTCTCCTAGATTATATCTTTTCTTGTTACTTCCGGATACTGAAGCCTTGAATGTTGATTCAGTCTTTGGTGTAGATTCACCAAATTCACTTATTTCAAAAGCAACAAGCTTTCCAACTAGTGTGTCTCTTGTTATCTTTGTTATTGATTTGATCTCTTCAATAGCATGAGCTTTCACTTTGTAGGATGGAGGAAAGGATCTAAGTATCTTAGCCACAATTTCATCCTCTTCCACAGTACCATTGACACATCTTATACCCATCACTATCTCATCTACTCTCTACATAAAAGAAGTGATATTTTCATTTTCACCCATTCTCAAATTCTCATACTTTCCTTTCAATCTTTGCAACTTAGCCATCTTCACTTGAGCATCTCCTTCATAAAAATTTTCCAGCTTCGTCCAAATCTCATGAGCTTTCTGCAACCCTATCACATTATCCATCTCTGAATCTGTCAGAGCACTCACCAAAGCTTCAATAGCACTAATATTATTTTCAATGATCTCATCAATAGTGGTTGGACCATTTTGAGGAATAACATATGCATCTTTTGTAATCTTCTAGAAAGCTTCACCAATACATCTTAGATGACATTGCATCTTAACTTTCCACAGTAAGTAGTTAGTGCCATCAAATCTCAGACTCTCCTTCTTGAATGTTGCCATTTTGGATCACCTCAAGCTTTTAGAATTCTTCACAGGAACCTGCTCTAATACCAATTGTTGGCAGAATAAGGACACACAACTGAGAGGGGGGGTGAATAAGTTGTGACAGAAAATTAATCTTTTCTTACTTAACTTAACTTAATGTCAGATTTGATGAATAAGCAATTAACACATTAGAGAGACAAATAACACCAATATTTTTTACGTGGAAACCCTGTTAGGGGAAAAACCATGGTGGATGTCAGTCCACAAGATTATACCATGTTAAAAGTATAATGAGAAATAATAAGGGGAATACACATGCATTTAGGCACACTGCCTATAGCTCACTACTCAAATACAAAAGAGGACTCACTGTCCAACAATATAAAAATATGGATTAGATCCACAGAGTATGAATTGAAATAATAGCTTCTACACAAGCCTAATTATAGTTCCAATTAAGCATAGAAAACCTTTTTCACTCTTCTCTCAACCTTCTTCACACTTTGCTCTACTATCAAATGATTAGAACACTATTCACACATCTACACTTTCTCTGGAATACATTCCTACTTATGCACACACTAACTTGCTTAAGCAATCACTCTTATATATCCACTACATGAGATTTCATCACAACTTAGTCAACTAGGAAAATAAAATATATTTTCAATGTCGGCCCAAATTTATAAATAAATTTTAAATACGAATCCACCAGGGTTGGCCAAAACATAGTGGAGACCCAAATTAACATCTCCAACACAAAAATACTTTAATTAAATTCACCACGAAGATCCACAACACACTACCATCAACATGTCGGCTAGGGACATGAAAAACCAGACGTGCGCAAGAAAATATCTTCAACCACAACATCTCTGAATAATGTGGACACACCACAAAGATAGAGAATGATCTGGAGACATCTGAGAACACCAAGAAACAACAAAGAAGCATCCACAACAACTAAGATTAACATAATTACATAAACTTCATTCAGGAACACTGACAAAGACCACATAAACACTGTTAGACCACAACACAATCAAAACTTCACGTGGACCTCTAAAACTTCCGGTAGATGATCTAGAAACACTTAACAATAAACCCTTTAATCCACACCAGCTAATCTTCAACGTAAGAACAAAACGCCTTCTTGACCTGCATAGTTCCACTGCGAACCTAGAACACTTCCTTTTACAATTTTCTCAATATCTTTGACATATACAACCTTTAATACATCAAATGCTAATAGTGTTGACATCAATGAAAACCACATATCAACAACACAACCACAATATCCAACAATCTCCCCCTTTGGCATTGATGGCAACACATGATGTGAAAAATACCATCAACCCAACACACTGACTCTTCTTCTTAACTGCGCTTCTCCCCACAAGGCTCTTCTCCTTAGAAATATTTTTCACATTTCACTTCTCCCCCTTTGACATCAATGGAAAAGGTAACCATGACCTTTCCAAATACATGCTTTGAACCATATATCTGCACATTTGACTACTCCCTCTGAGTAGCAGCCATGAAAACATCAATCCAGATCAGAATATAGCATTGTAGCTCATAGATTGATGCAAGAAAATGCATCTTTAGTTCTTATCTAGAGGGGTAATCACCCCTAGAATTCCTCTGAGATAATCAAAAGTATCCTTTGACAATGGCTTAGTAAATATATCTGCAATCTATTCTTTGGTAGACACATATTCCAATAAGACTTCTTTCTCATTCACTTTCTCCCTTAAGAAATGAAACTTGATTGATATATGTTTAGTCTTGGAATGCAATACCAGATTCTTTGAAATATTTATTGCACTTGAATTTTTATAGTATATGGAAATAGGTTCTTCATATACCACCCATATATCTTTCAACATATGTTTCATCCATATCACTTGAGTTTAGTTATTTGCAGCAACAATGTATTATGCTTCAGTAGTAGATAGAGAAATGGAATTCTAATTTTTGCTAAACTAGGACACCAACTTCTTCCCTATGAAGAAAGCACCACCACTAGTCCTTTTCCTGTCATCTACATCTCCAACCCAATCTACATCAGTATATGCACTCAAAGTTAGATCATCATCCTTTGGATACCAAAGTAAAAATTCAGTTGTTCCTTTCAGATATCTGAAGATTCTCTTGAAAATAGTCACATGTGATTCTTTTGGATCAACCTAAAATCTAGCAACCATACATACAACATTCATAATGTCTAGTCTAGTCCGAGTTAAATAGAGAAATCCACCAATCATTGACCTATATCTAGTTTGATTCACCTTAGGAGAATCATCATTCTATGTCAACTTACATGTGGTTACCATGGGAGTACCAATAGGTTTTGAATCATCCATTCCAAACTTCTTCAACAGTTCTCTCACATATTTGGACTGAGATAGGAAAATTCCCTTTTCTAGCTAAGTAACTTGCAATCCTAGAAAGAACTTCATCTCTCCAATCATACTTATCTCAAACTCATCCTTCATCTCATAAAAAAACTTCATACATAGATTGTCATCTCCTCCAAAAATGATGTCATCAAAAAAAATTTCTATAGTTAACTCCTTATCATGATCTAATTTGAAGTACAAGTTGTGATCAACAGTACCTTTAGTGAATCCAAGCTCTAGTAAATATTTTTCCAATCTAGTGTACCAAGCTCTGGGGGATTTCTTAAGTCCATATAGAGCTTTCTTTAATTGACAAACCATATCTTCCTTGTTAGTTAGCTGAAATACATTTGGTTGTTCAATGTATACTTCTTCTAGTTCTCCATTAAGAAATGTTGACTTCACATCCATTTGATAGACTTTGTAATCTTTGTAAGCATCATAAGCAAGAAATAATCTTATGAATTCAATTCTAGCAACAGGGGCAAAGGTTTCTTCAAAATCAATACCTTCCATTTGAGAATACCCTTTATGTACTAGTCTTGCTTTATTCCATACCACTTTACCTTGTTCATTTAGCTTGTTCCTAAACACCCATTTAGTACCAATTACATTTTTGTCTTGAGGCTTGGGAATCAATATCCATGTGTCATTATTTTCAATTTGCGTCAGCTCTTCCTTCATAGCTTCCAACCAGTGCTCATCTTGACAGGCTTCAGTGACATTTTTAGGTTCAAACTTGGAAATCAAACAATATTCTTCTGCAATCTTTCTTCTAGTCTACACTCCTTTATTCTTATCTCCTATGATTTGATTTTTAGAATGATTTAGCTTTACATACCTTGGATTTTTGGGACATTCTTGAACTTCTGATTCTTTTGATTTCTCTTCTACACTTGCACTTGTCTTTGCTTATTGACTGACTTGATTTACTAGAACAAATTGAGGTTGCTTAACCAAAACATATGGAATAATCTGAAGTAGATTTTGTGTCTAAGAATTATTCCCTTTGCTAGTATTATCATCATAAGAATCATAACCACAGTATCTGGATGATTTGATAGAGTCCCCATCAACTCTGACATTTGAACTTTCAACCATCTTTCTTAGTCTTTTGTTATAGCACTGGTAGGCCTTACTCCTGCTCTTGGATAGGATGAGTCTTGTCTTTCTTATTCTGCGCCTTTGGATACTTCTCTGCTTTGCCAGAATTTGATTTCTTTTCCTTTACATAAATTTTAAATCCCTTTTTCTCTTTCTCCACTTGGACCTCACTATATGTATCTACAATGTTAATATTTTCCTTCTTTGTGCTAGTCTCTTCTTGAGTTACACCAAATTTTCTCTTTTGAATTAGTGGTTTTTCTTCTTCCTCCTCTTTTTTTTTTCTCATCATCAAAACTCACATAACTTTCTCTTGTTTCCTTTTCCTTTGCTCTTCTCTTTTGTGGGGTACTTTGCTACTTCACTGGAGCAATCTTTTCTTTCACAAATATACTCTACTTTTTTTTAAAGCACTAGTTGGCTCCTTTCTCTTTGTTCCATTGGCATAGGGTTTAGTCCTAGAGGACTTGGGGCAACCAGAGAAGGGGTAGTAGTTCTACCTAATCGTCTTATGCTGGTGGCACCTTTCGGAGAACAGGAAATGTTTTTATCTTTCTCCACAAAGTCCTTAGGAAGTACCTTCATCTCTACAACCTGTGCAATCATCTTTTGAACATTTCTAATGATCTCCTTCTTCTTGTGCTCCATATTCACTTCCATATACTTTTTCTCATAATTTCCAATCTTCCCTCAGTTGTATCTCTAAGTGTTCTAAGCATATGGTCATCCAGACCACTAAATACATCCTCTACAACTTCATATCCCATTTTAATGATCCACACAGTTCTAGGATCAACAACGTCCATCCTACAATAGTCTTTGTTAACCATAAAGATAATGCCATTTTTTATACTTCACCACACTCTTTAGAATCATTTCTTTGGATTGCATCTTCTCCTAGAAAGTTTTAAAGAATCCCCATAATGCTTTGTTTTGAGTGTCTTCATTACCTAATCTCATTAGATTGTCTTTGATTTGAGTAGCCATTGGGATTTCTTTTAGCCACACAATGTTCCTTGTTCCAGGGACCTCATTTAGGAAATAAAATAACAAAAAAATGATCAATATCCCAAACTGGAAGGGGTACCAGGAGTCCTTGGTCTTTTGTGAATTCTCCAAGAGTTGTTTCCTTAACAACTCACTCAAATCAAAATCAACACCTGTCTTTACCATCTCATATACAGTGTTGATGGTAGTAGCATAAATAAACTTCTCTCTAATTGTAAAGTATATCTTGTACCCTATCATCATTGATGCATATTTCACTATAGGGTCTTTAATGTCTTTGATAGTCAAGGTTCTCTTGTGATATTATGCACTCGTTAAATTCATCACCATTTCACTTTTCACTAAATTGAGTGTCAAAACTGGTCCTTCCTAATATAACCCTATTATAACCATAATCGCCTCTTTATTGATCATGTGTGGTATATCCAACCAAACAATCCTATCATGAATCCTGCTCAAAGTGTATCTAATGCACTCATCCACATAGAAAAATATAGGGAAATTATTCTAGATGTCAAGCTTCTTCTCCATCAAGCTTTCGAACTTGGGTTTCAATTCAAAATGGTCTCTGGTAAGCTCATTAACCCATACATCTCCAAGCTTAGAGTGGTTAGACTCTTCCAATTTTGCATGTATGTAAATCTTGACATCTTTTGTATGCATCACTCCATACAAAATACTCGAAAATGCACCATCTGGGTCCATCATCATAGACTAATGAGGGCACTTCTGAAATTTGGGTTGAGGATGATCTACAACCTTGACAACTTGTGGAGTATACATCTTGAAACACTTTAAAATTCTTTGGAAACTTAGGGTAAAGTAGAAATTTGTAAATACCTTTGAATCTCTACCGCTTGTGTTTCACTCATGAATTCAAAATCACTTCACTTCGCTCCTAATATGCTTTTCTCTCCTTGCATGCTTGTTTGAAAATTACTTCAACATATGAGTGATCACTTATAAATCCTTTTGAAATGACCTAAAATGCATTGAATGCATTGATTTTAAGTTTGACCAAAAGTAGATAAACCCTAAATGTGATAGCACAATCAACTTTAGCTACTCCACAAAATTTCACAACATAATATTTTCCACCAGCATTTTCACCAATAGGTCAAGCATATCAACCTAGACCTTATATCCACGTATTGAAGGAATCAACATCATATCTTTGGTGGGGGTTTAAAGATCTTTTGTTCAAGCTTCCCTTGAGCTAAAGCTCTCACTTAGTTTCTAGAGGAAACATCTGCACCAAAGGCTGGCACAGATTCACTCTTAACCTCATTCTCCTCTTTCTTTTTCCATATCTTGTTCATCACTTTCTTCATCTCTACAGGATCAACCTTCTTCACTGGATCATTCTTCACACATTCTTACTTTTGCAAAGTTTGGCTATATGTCTAGGTTTATTGCTTTTGTGACATATGCCAACATTTTGAACAAGCTCACTTCCACTTACTCTAGATTTTCATTTATTAGCCTTATGCATAAATCCATTGCATGTATAATAGTAGCCATTGAAAGATTGAAACATCATACCATTGTTATAACCATTCATTATCTAATTTATGCATTCACTAGCCTTATGACCAAATCTATTGCATGTAAAACATTGACCGATAAATGATTGAGAATTATGATTAATTTTTTTTCTACATTATATAGCCTTATGTCCAAACTTATTGTAGGAATAACAATAACCATTAAAGGATGGGTATCTTTTCCCATTTGGTTGTCTTATAGGTGATCTTTTGAAGTCTTTCCTTTGATTTTGTATTTTGTTGCCATTGCTCTTCTTGTCCTCAGTCTTCTTTTGTTCAATGTTCTTTTTTATTGCTCAGTGTTTGATTTTCTTTTGAACTTTCTCCTTTTTCAAACCCTAATCCTTCTTTGTCTTTAGTTCCCTTCTGATTTGCAATCATCTCATCAAGCATTTTAGTACTCTTCTTGAATCTTTGCTTTCTTTAGATCTGATCTCAAGGTTACAACTTCTTCAAGCTTTGAGAATTCTTCATATTTGTCTTTCAGTTTAGCATTCAGGCAATCTTCAACTCTTTTACTTTCCTCAATCTACAATTTCAAGCTGGGAATGATCTCATTTGATTGATTGAGCTCTTTGATCATATCTATATAGTTTTCTTGAGTTTCTCTCTCAATATCTTAATGGATTCATCTGCATCACTAAGATCCTTTTTTAGATCTTTGTTCTCATATTCTACTTTATCCAAATCATTTAGGATAGATTTGAGTTCTCCTTCCATGTCAACAATACAATCTTCTTCAATGAATCCTACCATAATAATTTATGTTGGAGGGGTAGGATATCTCCTAGTAGCCATGCGTTTAACTCCAAGATCTACCTTAGCGATCAAGCCAATTGAAGGAACCAAGCTCTGATACTAATTGTTGAACATCCAAAATACTAAGAGGGGGGAGTGAATTAATATTCTTTGAAACCACTTCAACATTTAAACATCCATTTAAAAAATCATATTAAATTTATAGTAAGGAAAGAAACCATGAAAGTAATCATCAAAGCACATAACACATCAACACCATATTTTTACGTGGAAAAACCAAAAAGGGAAAAACCATGATGAGGATTAGCTTAGAATATATTATAAACGATCATAACATATTACATAATGGCTCACTACCTTTTGGACTCACTCTCCAAAGGAATCACTATCCAAAGAATAAGAGAAATAGAAAAGAGGGGTGGCTCATTGCCAAAGATTTGAACTTCCAATAATGCATCTATAATATTGCAAGATATACAATTCCATTGGAGCTCAAAATACTGAATCAACACACTTCATACTACACAACTTCCACACTCTAATATTCTTAACATTCACATCACATTCACATTATACTCTCATACTTCACATTGCATTACACTATCGTCATATCTCATATCCACAAAACTAAAAACAATCTTACATTTATACCTATTACATCCACAAACATCAATTAGGTTGGCCTAATTAGATGTACTGTGCATAATCATAACTTGTTGGCTCAAGATTCAAACACACACTTTGTGCCTTAATTCAAAACTTATAACATATCAAAATAGGTCGAAGGGGACCTATAATAACTCCATCATATCGATCAACACTTCCTTTAACTCCACACAACCCAAGCATATTAGGTTGGCACCGCTGGTGAAGTAACACCAAAATACACCAACTGTTCATCCAAAAACTGACACTCAGACCTCCAAAACACTCGCCACTTGGACTACACACCCTTTTGACACCTGTAAGCACTCCCTCAAATCCACACAACCAAATATTCTTCTTTGGTGGAATGTATACCAATCCTAAGATGTACTATGTATTGGTAACATTGTCACTGATAGACCTGATACACTGTCATCACTATCTTTGATACCAAGGTGATAAAGACATGAAACTTTGTATTTAGATTCCTTTGACATAAGCCAAAATTACCTTAGAACCACATACTAAAATTCTTCAATGCGGTGCAATGCAGATCTAAAAACTGATACTTTGTGCACTAAAAGCCTATATTCTGGACTTAACCAGATTTCAACACATATGTTTTGTACTAGAGTAAAAATCTTGCATTTGTATGCTAGATTTCCATCACCTCAACCACTTAAGCTTATCTAGCCAGCTATACATCAATCTTCACATCAAACCACAATGTTGACATCAATGACAACACGGTATATTCTCATGCTCATACTCATACTCATGTTGCCAGCAAACATACCAATGACAATCTCCTCAAACTTCCAACACACCTTCACTACAATTCCTCTTCAATTCACAAGTACCTTCAAATGCCTTATTCTCTTCTCAGCTCTAAATGTAAATTCTTTGGTTTCAAATGAGCCTAGGGAATGCAAATGAAGCATAAGTTGAATTTTCCATAGCTTTCCATAATTAACACACCTTGTCCTTGTTAGGTAAGTAGCTTAAGTGCTTTGTGTCTTCACAAAGATCCAAAAACTCTTTGCAATCCTCCACACATCATGCCTTTACTTTGTAAACTTGAGCAATAGATTCAAACTGATTCAAAAATCATATACCTCAGATGAGTTATCACAAAAAAAATTTCATGCTATGAACTTCAATATTTATCCTTTCAAGGGGTTGAAAATCTTTTTGGATGATAGCTCCCCCTAAGCCAATACACTTTCTCAATCAATTATGATATCTTGTGCATAATGCACAAGCATAGTTTCATTCTTCATTTCTTTGTCTTGTCCTTGATTCTTTCTCCAACTTTTGTAGCTTCCTTCTTTTCTTCTATCTTCTTTTGTTGAACATGTGGTTTCACAGAACCACTTTTGCATAATCTTGCTTTGTGCCCAAAGTTATTACACTTGTAGAAAAAAATATTAAATTTAGGGGCTAAACCATTTCTCCTTATTTTATTTTTACAGTCAACAACCCTACAACCAAACTTATTGCACACATAGCTGTAGCCATAAAAGAAATGAGAAACCACAACATTATGTATTGAATGCACAAAAGAGTTCTTCCTCCTATAAACATTTATTCTTGCCTTAGTTCTACAATTAATAGCCTTACATGACCAAACTTATTGCAAGATTAACAATAACCTTGAAAGGATTGAGAGAACCTAGGAGTAGTAGTATGTTTAGGAGGAGATCTCTTAAAGCCCTTCTTTTGATTACTGACCTTTATGAAGCTATCATCCATTTTTTTCCCTTCATCTTGAATCTTCTTAGAGTCTTCAACATAGTCCATTTCCCTTTTCATTTCAGGGATATTATTTTTTGAGTTTTGACCTTTTTCAAATCCAAGACCACCCTTATCTCATCAAGAAGTTGTTTTTCTTGAGTTTCAGGCCTTTGTCTATTTGATCCTTTGTTTTCTCTAATTCTTTCCTTAGGGAGACAATTTCTTCTTCAAGCTTGGAGCATTCAAATAATTTGGAATTTAGGTTATTGTTCATACAATCTACAACCCTTTTATATACTTCAACTTGAACTTTCAAATTGATGATTGTCTCTTTTGATTCTTTGAGTTTGATTTTAAATTCTCAATTTTCTTTTCTCGTCGCATTTAGATCTTCCAATGCTGAAATAAGTTCTCCTTCAAAGTCAACTTCACAATTTTCTTCATTGAAATTTGGCATGTCTTTAAGCTTACCATCTTCCGAAGGATTCTTGACAATGTTTAGTGTTTTAGTTCCCATGTGTTCCACTCCAAGATCTACCTCAACTGTTAGGCTATATAAAGACAATTAGCTCTGATACCAATTGTTGAACACACAAAAGTATTGAGAGAGGGGGTGTGGTGAATCAGTACTTAATTAAATTATTTTCATTCATCATCAATTAATCATATAAAACATGATAAACAAAATAACACACAAGCATGCAACCATAACACCAAATTTACGTGGAAAACCCTATAAGGGAAAAACTACGATGAGCAAGTTTCTTGGATCTACTGTCCAAATCCAGCCTCACAAATCAAAATAAATTCTACAATAGGTTTTATTCTTCAACCAAAGGAAGTTCACAACTCCCTACAACATACAAAATTTACAAAAGAGATAGACCTTCAACACTTCTATCACCTCCATCTCACTGCTTTTGGTCAACTCACACATACATCTACTTCAACAAACTCTATTGCCTATGACGCATTGCCTTCAACACACATTCTCATTTACATTCACACATGCTTCTTCGCAGTTTCACATACACTCATTGTTGAACTTTGAGAATTGATCTTTACCACATTTCATTATCAAGAGAGATTATGAGGATTTTTATTTGCACATTGTCTGCTCAAAACATTCGCAACACACTCACATTTTCTCAAAAACTTTGATCTTCTATTTGTATTCTCCGTAAGCTTCAAAAAGTTTCTCCTTGTTGACTATAAACATATAAATGAGATATACAATGGTCACAAAAATGTCGGCTCCAAGAACATTTGTATTAGAAGGAAATATCATGTGATTCAAGCTAAAAGATATTCAGGACCTATTTTCCATAAAACACATCTTCAAAGTTGGTGCACACATCCACACTCTAGGCGCAAGCAACACAACATGTTAACTCATCCCAATAAGCATGTAAATTGTCATGCATCAACTCCAGACCAAAGGTGGTACTAGAGAGACCAAGTAACTTTGTGCGGATCACTACAACATAATGATATGGCTTGTAAAAAACACATCTATGCACTACTTTTGTTATTTTGGATCATTTTCTCTAGCACAAAAACTTCAGACCTAAGAACATTGATTCCAAGCATACTATTGTACATGGGAGGATCACATACTAGCTTGCAAATCATTCATAGAACACAATGAGACTCCACTATGCATCTTATAGCCTCTTTACACAAATTTGACAAAGTACTTGCTAACGCAGGTCATTTGAACACCAATAGATCAACCTACCAGGTTGTCAAAACATAGACAACACATTGTTAGCTACAAAAACATTGGTGGTGCACCAAATAATGTGAAACTTGAACTGAGCAGACACACAACCTTCATGGGCATAAATCCTGTCACATCCCTCACATTGGGACTATATGTTTGGTTATGTATTTCAAATACAGTGTTAGTTGCAAGTAATTGCTTTTATGTGATTATGTCATTGAGAATGCTAAAGTTGTTTTTTTATCGTAAATGTAATGTTAACAAACTTTTTATTTTGCAAGTGAATTTAATGTTCATGTGAAATTGAATGAGATCATGAGACTAAATTTAAATGCATATTCATATAAACGTCGAGAACAACCTAACCATAATCCTTGTTAGTGGATGCATGATTTATCAACGCCATGAGAGAAAGGGAAATGCCATTAGGGAGAAGATGTGGTAACAAGGATCAATTTTATCATCAACCTCAAGTCAATATAAGTCAGTGAATCGACGTCGTAACTTGGCTATAAATAATTTATGATAATTATTTATTTTGTAAGGTAGTTTAAAATGTATAAATCTTTAATCATCTTCGGGAAGATTTCAAATGATTGATCAAATATTAAATAAATATAATAGTTATAATTTAAAATTTATTATATCCTTTTAAAAGTGGAGTGAAGCGACTCTTGATAAATATATTAATCATGCAAGTGAATATTGAACATTAAATTAATAAAGGAATGATATAAATTAAAGGCTATCAATTTGAAATTTAAATCATCAAACGACTTAAATTGAAAATTAATTAATTTGAGATTTGGAGTGGGATCGATGTTTTGGGGAAAGATGGGATTTCCATTTCCGTGCCCAAGATCGTGGGCAGACGAAGAGCTTCTTGGGAAGGCATGTAATTTCGATTGGGAGTCTTGCTTCCAGGGGGGGGACCATTGATTACAATCTTAGTTCCTAATTCCTATGGTCGTTCTTCCTCACCCTCGCTTTCTTATTGGTTATTGTGTTCTTATGTAGGGGGTTCAAATCTGTATTCCATCACCTTCCACATTTCTCAATGCCACCTTGGCTTGATATTTCTCCATCTGTGGAAGCCAGGAAGATGAATCTAGTATCCAAAATTTCAATCTATTCTGTGCAGTGAAAATACAAATCTTGGAATTGTGTTTCTTCTAGTTGTGGTTGGTAATCGTGTGCTCTAGAGGATTTGAGCTTGAATCTTTCTAATTGATTAGACAACTCATGCACGTAAGAGTCTTAAGTTTTAATTTGTAGCTTGATTTATTTTTATCGAAATGGATTTGTCTTGATATTACTTATTTTCTCTTGAACTCGGGTTTGATTGGTTATGGAATAGCATCGATTTTGTTGTGAATTGAACTTTAATGGAAACCTCGGTAATTCACAATATTTCTTCTTACTTGATTGGGGATCTTTTTTAGTCTAGCTTATTCTTTTGAAAACACTCTGAAATCCTCTCTCTCACTGAGTCTTGTTCCAACTAATTTTTCTCTAAATCTATCTTGGAAGTTGAGAGAAACTGGAAATAGTCTCCTCTCTTGTTATTTTCTTGATTTCAACTTTTCTTGGAACTCAAATTTGATCTGTCGCAACAATCAGTTTGTCTAATTTGAATGGAGAATAGAATATGAATTTTTCGGTAATTAAACTTTCATGCCTACTTTCCTCCAAAGGAACATGTTTGGGTTGATCCAATAAATCTTTTTCTCATCCCCGTTTTCTGAAGAATACATCTTTGATTAAGACCCCTATTGCAAGACGAATTTGGGATTAATATATATTAAATAAGAAGTGAAACTTAACCGTCATTGGGTTTGGGAAATGCCGACCTTGAAGTTAGTTCTTCAATCCAATTTATTTATGTTTTCCTCTGTCGGTTGTGGGATAAAATTGGAACCTTGATCCTCAATAGAGGAACTTGAAATGGTTTTGGATTTCTTATTCTTTGTCATGTTGTGGTCAACCTTGTCTGGGTATTTGAAGGTTTGCTGGGGCATAATTTGAAATAACTATAATTAGTGAAATATGAGGAAAATAATTTATTATTTCTAATCAAATTGAATCTAATCAGCAATGGAATAAGACTTGGTTTCCATTCTTTCTGCTGTTCAGACAAACTCCCGAATTTAAACATATTAGTAAAAGTAATAAGACCTTGAAAGTCTCAGTTTTCGTTCGCAATCACTTAATTGATTATGACGTTGATGCATAGGTGCTCAATGAAAAAAACCTCAGTTAGAAGATGCAGTTAGCTTTTAAGTAGTGATAAGATAAGAGTCCAATCTCTCTCTTTAAGGGTTTAAGAAAATAACTTAATCCTAAGAAAAGATCTTTAAACAAATTATTGTGATGTTAATTCCTATGATTAAGATACAATCTCGATCTAAGAAAAGAATGATAATTAAACCAGATGTTGCAAGATTATAACTTGATCTAAGTATTATGTTGAGCAAGGGTGAGAGCGCTGACGACACAAGAGTGCCAGAGCTATCGACACAGTTGTGCTAGAGATATCGGCATAGGAGTGCCAGTAATATTAAAAATCCTTGGCCAAGGTACAATACTAGATTCAACATCTGTCAACTATCAACGACCAGATATACCACTGATCAGAGTGGCCTTGCTAGTTGGGAGGAACCCTTAGTAAGGTCGATCAGGAGGTATAGGTCCTTGACACCAGGCTCAAAGGCATGATGATAATTTGATCCATGTTGATTACCCTCGTGAAGGGTTGTGTTCTTCAGTTGAAGAAACTCAAGGGACTAGTTGGTCTTGGTTGGGCGGAAAAGCCCTTGATGATGTTTCTCTTTCTCTCACTAATAAAGTTGCTCAAACAATTCAACAAGTTGGTGATGTCATATTTTAATTTCAGGTACACACAATTGTTATTTTAAGTTTACTTTCATTTATGCAATGAATGTTATTCCTTTATGTTAAATATTTGTTATAAGATTTTGCAGTTAATTAAATCATTTAGCTGAAATGAAAGATTTGAAATTAGTTAATGAATATAAAGAAGTTATTTCTATTCCTCAACTCATTAATTGGTTAAATGGGAACCCTAGATGGTTAAGTTAGATAGAATTGTTAGATGTAATCTGACAGTTGTTTCCATTTCTTAAACCATAGAAAGATAGTTGTTACATTTGTTTTATAGTTGTAGTATTTGTTCGTTACTTTCTAGAAGCAGAGAAAAGTAGTTATTACCCTTCTATAATTTTCTGTTATCTGTTTGCAGTTAATAGTTTTCCTTTCAATTGGGAATGGAAATTAAAAGTTAGTTGATGATTGGTATGATGTATCTACATCATAATTGATTTTCTTTTCCATTCAATTGCAAAGGAAAACCCTAGTTTGACAATTATTTAGTTTTTGATCTTCCGGGAGACGATTAGTGGAAAACAAATAGATATTACAATTCAACTAAAACTGAAAACTCAGAAGTTAGTTGCATGTTTGAATTAGTTGGAAACAAATTAGAAACCCCAGTACCAAAAACAAGTTAGTTGCAATTCAGCTGAAAGTTAGTTGATAGTTGAATTTTTAAACTGTTGATCAGATAGGTTGTTACAATATGATGTGGTGAAGTGCGGAGACATTCAATTCTTCCTTAGTCAACACTCTCCTAAACCTAACTTGTTCTTACTCTATTAGTACCAGAGAGCATTACGGTAACACTTATGCATAGAAACTTGGAACATGCATACCTCACAGTTGTGTAGAGCTATCCTTCGAACTGCAAGACCATATCTTCATCTATGGAGAAATGTGGAGCATTTGATAGAGCTGTTGTGGTGCAAGTCTTGTGCCTTAAACAGTTTGGAGACTTATCAACCAAAACATTTTGACATCCAATCATGAACTTCAAATGATAATGGACAATTGTGTACCGATGACAACTTTATATCATTTTGACATCCAACCATGAACTTTAGAAGATGAGATACCAATATAGCCCTTAAACATATTCAACATGCAGTAGAAACATAGGTTGACATCAATGACAACACATTTTCCAATAGTAATGATTTGGGATCTAGGTACAATACTTCCTAGGGATCATGGTGAATTGCTTTACTACAATTGGATGAGTGATATTTGTATCACAGTGGAGCAACGAAAGGATTGGTGCAGCTGGTTGTGTTTCAAAGAGCATTATTATAATATCTCCTATCACATATTGATAGACATAACATCTTTTAGAGCCTTGGATAGATATGACGCTTTGTCTTTGGTAGACTTAACATTTGTGGACAGATGAGCCTTCAGAGAGAAGGATATGTACATGACACTTTAGGTTAATGAATTGGTATTCTTGTTCCTACAACTATACATAAAACTTACATTGAGGAGTGGTGCAAGGAAGCTAAAGCTTCATTTCTATGGCCCTTTCAGGATTGAGAGTGGAGTTGTAGAGGATGCTTATGAGTTGGAGTTGTAGTTGGATTCATAATATATTTCATGTATCTTGCCTCAAGAGGGCAAGTGAGCAACATGTCACATCTTCTCTCAAGCTTCCCCGTTTGGATGAAGAAGGGAAGTTGCTACTTGTACCTGACACTACTATTGATGATGGGAGATCACTAACCTTGAGTAGAATTTCAGAGTTTGAAGGATGGAGAAAATTTGAGTTTGAGTGTGTATGGACGGTATTGTTTCATTTATGACCATCAAAACTTTCATTTTTTACCATCGGAACTCACTTTGCATACTATTCTTCATATTCATTATGGGAGGAGTAGCCACAAGTTGAGGAGCAAGGTGATCGTGGAGTATTTGACTAGTTGGAGAGACTTGCCACTTGAGGATGTTTTGCAGTATCCAAGCTTGCAATTGCTTGTGGGCAAGTAATTTTGGGAAGGGAGAACTATAATGTCCCCTTTTTCCTGCCCTAAATCCACTCTATTGTAATAGTGTTTTTAAACACTAGTATATATATTATATAATACGAAAATATAAATAATATAATTAAATAAATTAAATACATAATAAATACTAAATAAAATAAAAATACTTTACTGGGGTCAACCGAGTTTGTATCCGTTCATATCAAATTTCATTTTGGAGATTATAAAAGAAAGTAAAGTGCAGGTCATTTGGGGTATCCGTTCATATCAAATTTCATTTTGGAGATTATTGTCTTTGGCTGCAACCTTGGTTGGCTTTCATTCCAAGGATGAAAGCCCTTATGAATGTGTTGAGTTGGACGAAACCCTAGCTCACCTTGTGGAGAGCTCATGGCGGAGTTCTAATTGCACTTTATTGGAGACAATTGGAGGTTTGGAGCATCATTACATAATTAGATTTGAAGATCAGATTTGGAGCAGAATTATTGTGACATTTTGTGAGCAGATTGCATTAGGGTTTTTCCCTAATTTGGAGTGCCACTTTTGAGCAGACCTGAGTGCCCACCTTTGGAGGGCAGTTTTGCATATTTCAGTATATTTGAGCAGCAGACCCTAAAAACTTACCAAGGAGGAATTTTTCCCATCTAGGCTTTGGTATTTGAAGACTATTTTGCATATATTTGGTATGTATAATCATAGTTGCAGATCTGATTTGTAGAGCATAAATCTAGGCATACGTTTGGCATATTTGAGCCCATGAATTCATTGTAAATTCAGTCCAGAATATTCAGTTTGTAATAGCAAAAGTTATCTACAGAAAACTAGTTGTATGTTGCATTTGGATGCCCTATCTTGTGTTTTCATGGTGGATTTCATGTTTGATGCGAATATCAATTGGTAGCATCATTTGGCATGTTTGGGCACTTGTATGTTCGCTGTGATATTTTATTTGAAAGCAGAAAATAAAAATCAGAATTCAGTCCTAGGGTTTGAGCAGAAAACTAAATTGGAAAAGTGCAGAAATATAAATCAGAAATCTAAGGCATAAATCAGAAATTTTAAGGCAGATCCCATTGGGGATATTTCAACAGCCCATACTTCTCTCTCTCTTGCTCTTCCCCCCTCTATCTCTCTCTCTTTCTATCTATAGCTCTCCCTCTCTCTACTGCAAACTGAACATGAGCCTGTTGGGAATGGAGCCTATTTATCTTCTTCATTCAGAGGTTTAATTTCGGTTGAGCTTGGATCCCTATAAAAGGATGCATAATTGATTTGCGGCTATCACTTCTCCATTGAGACCTTTGTTGCACAAACAACATCATTTGCTAAATGACCTACCAATTGACCTCATGCACTCAAAAATATTTGCAAAAATAGACCATTTTTTTTCCTAATTGACTTTCCACACCTCTTCAGTGTACCCATTGCACACCAAGGTGCGATTGGTAGTTTTTATTGCATCTGATAACCAAAGTTCTTAAATTATCACCTCGTAGTCTTATTATCCAAGTTTTGCTTCTCTTTTCCTAGAGAAAGTTAACATATGGAAAGAACAGAGGGTTCATATGACTCACGAGCTTTGATTTAAAACATTTGCTTTTTAATGTTCTTTCTGTATAATTGGACTCAGATGAAGACAATTTGAGATCTTTTCTTTTGGGCGGTCATATATCAATCCAGTACTGAAAAAGGAGACAAAAAGAGCTATTTTGCATGAACAGAGGGAAAATAATAATGTGGCAGTTTATTTAATAATAATGGTTGGCTGATTCAATCACTAAAAGTTCATTCATCATGGTCTATCTCACAAAAGCATGCCTTTCCTCCAGTCACAGGTCTGGCGAACGGTGAACCAGTTATGGCAAGAATGTGAACTCAATCCCTGAGAGTGGTTACTATTTAAATGACTTCCATTCTCGTTGTTCTTTATAGTCAACTTGTGGACTTCTTGATAAAACTTACACGAGATGCTTGTTGTAAAAACAGGCTTGGGACAGCAGCAAAAACATTTTAAAGCAGCTCATTCAAAAACTTAAGACATTCTGTAACTCTATAGAACTGAACACTTTCTTCTTCTCTTCTTGATTGGTTTGAAATTAAACAGATTAAGAAGAATATATAGGCAAGTCAATAGACAAGCTGACAAGGACAAGGTGAGAGATACACTGGTAAACTGACAGACTGATTGATGGATAGAATGTGCTAATTGATGCCATAGAGATAAAGGCATCCTTACAAGTGAATTCACCATGTGTATCTCAGCCAGCTTTGCAATGCTTGAAATTTTGATTCTTTACACAAAACAATAGCAAATCTTTTATCTTAACTTGACGTTGAAGGCCCATTCACTATGCACATTGAATAAAATGTCACCTAAGAGATGGTATCAAATAACAACCACCACTTAACTATGCCAAAACATCCTAAGAGACAATATCAAATAAGCATTTCTTGTGAAATTGATACCACAACAATCTTGATTAGGCACATCGGATGTAAAGATAATTGAAGCAAATTTGATCAAAAAGTACCCCCAAAATAAGTGGGACTCAAATAATCATGATAGGTCTTTTGGAGCTCCAAAATCCAATGGCCTTATGGGGGATTCTAACCTAATGGCACTTTTGCAATATCAGGCTGGCAATTAGTTTAATAGCAGTCCATTGCAGGCATTTTGATTATACATAGTTAACAGAGCAATCCGTCTTTCATAAAAGTGTGCATGATCACTCTATTTACAATGACAACAGGTTCCACCTTTTACATTTTGTATTGAGCCTTCTTTGTTATATAACAAGCTCTTGCTACAGAAAACTTAAAAAATGTTCAGAATTCAAATGACATTCAAGATGTTGTCAATTTTTTTTGGGGGTTCTCAGACTTTCTTTGAATCTGAATTGAAAATTCTTCTTGTTAGGAAGGGCAGTTACTTTGTATGGAGATGTCCTCCATTCTGCTGCTATCATCTAGACCATCTTCACTGTCTTCTGAATGGCAATCCCCACTCAGAAAATGTGAACTGTCTTCTATTACTCTCAGCAAACATTTTTCCTCATTAGATAGCTGTTCAAGTGCCTTCTCGAATGAGGCTAAGAGTTCCGGGTCAAATAGAGGAGTGTCCCAATTTTCCTTCTCAATGGCAGAAACTGAAGGACTAGAATAAGAAGAAACACTCGAGTCTCTTACAATTGTTGCTTTTTTGTCCATTTCATGAGCAGACAAAGAACGTACCTCAATTTCAGTTTCAGCAATCCGAAAATGCACAGAGTTTCCAGCAGTGTTGGTAGATGACCATTGATCTCCATGTATATAACTGCCAAAACTAGGAGTAGTGCTTACCCCTGGAGAATAGAGATGCCCTCCACTATTCAGCCAGTCTCTTAGGCTTCCAACTGCAGGAAAATTAGGAGTAGATGGGATACTAATGGCAGCAATATCATTAATTTTAACTCTTTCATGCAAACTTCTCTTGCTTAAATTTTGCTTTGTAGATTGATCTTTTTCTAAATTAATGTCTGCCGAACAAATCTTTCTTTCATTTGCCTCAACAAAATGATTACTTTCCTGTCTACTAATGTTTTCTGGAACTAACTCTGCAATACTATTGTTTTCATGGCTGATAATTTCATTTCCGGTATCTCTCAGATCAGAAGCAGCTTGGAGAACAGATGATTCCAAAGCACATATATGATCATCCTTTGATTCCTCTTTCCAGTCAATCATAATGGGGGTTATGTTGCTTGCTTTTGGTGGAAGTGAAACAGTTCTAATTACTGATCTCAAAGTGAATTCAGTAACATTTTCTAAGGCCTTGGGACCTAAATAATATAGGTACCTTTTGGAGTTCCTATCCCATAAGGAAGCCTTGCTTCCAGCAAGAATCAAATCATATTCCTCCAGCGTGTGGAAATATTCCATAGATTTTGATCTTCCGCCTGTCTTTATAACTCTTGTCTTGTCGCCATTGTCAATGAATTTCTCAGAAGTATGATCAGTTTCTCCATCTTCCAGACCTTCCATGAGTTCCCAGGTTTTAATAATCTCTGGCTTGTTCTCCTCTGTAAATTTACATTCTTCTGATTCTTCCTCTGTAACTTTGCATTCTTCTGATTCTTCCTCCTTGGGTTTGTGCTTTTCTGATTCTTCCTCAGTGGGTTTGCATTCTTTTGACTCTTCCTCCTTGGGCTTGTGCTTTTCTGATTCTTCCTCTCTTAGGAAACTCCCTGATTGCAAGTCTGACGTTACCATTTCAGGGTTTCCTCTTACAGTTCCTTTTCCTATAAAATGCTTCTGTTTGTGAGTACTCTCATTACAACTTAAATTTCTAAGATTGGTCATTTAAAATAAGAATCCAGCAATGATGATAAATGGCATTCAGAATCGGAATCCTTACGTAACTTAGCTAATTGTTTATATTTTGATACTTCAGTGTTATAGCAATCTAGTCAAAGCCATCAATAGTGCTAAGTTATAAATAAATTAACTTCAGAGGAAAGTAAACAAATTAATGTATTGCAATAAGACTGACCTTCATTATCCTTGCTGATGAGAGAGGGCAAAGTCTCTTGTGTTGCTGCAGTAGAAACTTGCATAGTAAAATTGTTGTTCTTGCAGATCAGAGCCACAAACTGCTCATGGTTGTTTGCAAAGAGGAAATCTTCTATTATAGGTATTGCTGCAACTCGAGGAAATGGTCGGTTCAAATTCTGTTGGAAGCTCCTTGTTCTCAAAACCCTTTTAGATGATGTGCAACCCATACCTTCAATACCAAAAAATCCAATTCTGAATCCAGTTTAGGAACCCTCGGCCTGGATTGAGTTCAATTCCCTACAGTCGCGTTTTACACCAAGCAAGCATAAAACAATGTTCAGAGAGACTGCAAGAAATCAAATGAACGTAAGTGCCTCACCGAAGAACCCTGTTTTGGTTTATGTGGATTGCATTTACAGATAAAATGGTTCAAGTTAATACAATTTTCATTGTTACTTCCATTATCTATGCGGCATCAGACACTTTACTCAAAATAATCAAGAGTGCATTATTCACAAGGCAAAATCTCAGTTTAAAAACCAAAAATTTCTGCTCCGCAAAGCAAATCTATGATAATGATGTTATTTATGAGAACACCGAATGGCATATACATTGATAAAGTACCAACCATACCTAATTGTAAAATCTTTTGCAAGTTCCCAGCTATTTTGATTACAGCAGCGTATTCTACACCGAGCAAGCTTAAACCTCGCCTTGAGAGGAGCCACAATAAATCAAATGGAAGTGCGTGCCTCACTTAAGTCCCCGATTGATGTGGATTTACATTTGTAAAATGATGTGAATAACCCTTCGAGGCAAGACCTTTAAAAGAGCCTGAATCTGGCCTAAACTGGCTAACTATGGATCACAGGCTACAGATTGTCAAGATTTTGTTGCAAAAAAGGCCAAAATAACGGTTAACAACCGTTAGGCCAAGCAAACTTTTAAGGCCATAATCTTGTTTCATAAAAATTATGCCAGCAACAATTTTAGAAAATCTAGAAAACTACTCCAAAAACCGCTATACCTTCTGCTAAAGCAAGCGCGTGAATTGAAAAAGCATTCTACAAATTCAACGCACTTGATTTGCTATAGATGCCCTTCTATTATCTTAAAAGACGAGCCGCTGAGCAATCAATTCGGTCATCCTTGTTTTCACTGAACAGGATGTCGGTATTAATTCGATCATCCTCAAAACTACATACAATTGACAAAGAATGCTTAAAACGAAAAAAATCATACCTTTTCATGGAGATTTCTACCAGCTATACTCAGATATTTGATAAATTTAAAGCTCTGGTTAAATATTTGATCTTTACCTCTTCATAAAGACTTTGACCAGCTCTGTACATATTTTAATTACATTTAAACGTCCAGTAGCATGAACAATCCCGAGGGTTGTATATTCTTCAGTATATTTATGTTTCGTTCAATAAAAAAATTTAGCGACTTTCGTGCGTCACTTAACGTTTACACTAAAACCTTACGAAAAGTAATCAGGCAATCTGCTATGAAAGCAACAATTAATGTCGTAAAGCACATGCTTTTGATCGATGTAAAGCCATTTTAACCACAAAAGGCGACAGATTTACAGCATTTTTCGCTGTGGGGTTAAGTGCTTACAATACTTAGGGTTTTCTTCAGGTCAATAATAGCGAAGGCTGACTAGCCACCGCGACTTACGCTCCATATAACGGCTTTACCTTATAAATTTTGACGTAATTTTGCAATGATAGTGAAAGATTCCAACCTTCTGCTTTAAAAAATTGCATATTTCTCATTTTATACATCTATCTTTAACTCGGGGTGCCGAGAAAATATTATTTTATGCTGAATTTTAGTTTGAAAGAGTCATAAAGTTCCATGGCCGCAACTCTTATGCTAACCATTACATTAGAACAGATAAAATTATATAAAGCAACTACTTTTAATCCTTTCTTTATATCGAAACAGGCGAAATAATTCAAAGCAATTACTTTTCGTATGAAATTCTGAGCATCTGTACCAAATTTGAGTCAATAAAATGCGGACCGGCGCTTCCTGAGTCGTTCTCTGGCATTTGCATTCAATTTTGACGGTTTGAGGCCGAGTTTTTCGTATTTTCTTTTCGATTTCACCATTATTTTTTTGCCTGTCATTTTGTTTTTCTCAAAATTTGGTCTTTGTTGACGGAATTCAGTCCCCACAAGACATAGTACTAAAGAAAAAGTGTGAATTTGCAGAAGAAAAATGCATGAATTCAATGTTGAGGCGGTTTGTATTTATTACTGTGGGGATGCACGGCAAGTGTTTGTCGAAATCTCTATGCCAAAATTGTTTGTGCCTCATCTTCCGTGGAACGTCAAATCGTAATCTTAGTGTTTGTTTTGGTGCGGTTGTTGGCTCAGTAAGAATTTAATGGACGTTAGATAGTTTTTGGCTGAGTTCCGACATCTACAAGTCAACAGGTTTTCGTCTGAGTTGATTATTGTACGGTGATAAAAACACACCCGACTTCAGTTTAGTGTTTAATTACCGATTTAAAGTGGTAAACAGCAATTAGATCTAAATTAAGGCCTTAGATTGCAAATGAAATTGATGAAATTAGGATATGTATAGTTTTGTTTGTTGTTTTCAAGTGTTCAATAGTCAATTTTAAAGATATGAATTGAATAATTAGATAGGGGAAAGGACCAAGTAATTGTGCACTCTTATTTCGTGCTTCAAATTATTCTATGTGGAAATTTCAAATCACTCTCAATTTTTTACAGCAGCTTACTTGGCAAGTCCCCTACTTATAACTAAGGTTTCAGGGCCACATCAACATGCTTTTTGTCAAGGTGTCCAAAAATGCCTCAAAAAAAAAAGTGAGACCGATACTTGTGCATTCATAGCATGTTTTATTCAGCATTGATGTGGAATCACATGATTGGTTGCTTTTTAGATCAAAAGAATACATATTGTTTAATTATGGATAGTCATCATCAACACTAACAACTTCAAAGCCACAACTATTGGTCCAATATTGATAAAAATATTAGGCATTATATAAACAACTACTATCACAACTATTGAAACATGCTCAGGTACGGTCCTCTCCCTTAGCGACTTTTGAAATTGGATTAATATTATATGAATTATGATGACAAATTTGTTTATGGTGTTTGTTCCACTCTTCATTAGGGTTATGCCTATGGTTTGGCTCTCTTAGCATAATTGTATCTTGGTGGTGTGATTATGTTCTCAATTCTTTTATTTTTCAATACTTGCTTCCTATGTATCTAAAGACAAGTGTTGCTAAGAAGTTCATTAGGGAGATTGCTAATGTCTGCAGGGAAAGTATGAAACTTCATTGGTGATTGGTGAATTCCTATAGTTGATGAACAAAGATCAAATGTATGCCATGCTAAATTTTTAGATCATGGTAAGCAAATTCAACACTTAGAAAAATTAATCATAACTAAAAAGTAATTTTAAATGAAAATTTTAAATCAAAATGATAGTTATAAGGTCACTAATCTACAAACACATTATTGAAAATATGGACAATAAATTCACACAAAATATTGCTAAAGATATGGACAATAAATACTAACAAATCTAAACCCCCAATGTTGCATCTATCTTCTATTAGAACTAAAAATAACTGCACTTCATTAGATCAATAGGCAAAGGTTCTTTCTCGATACATTTTAGTGGTGTGTCATGAGTGTCTTTTATAGAATAAGAGAACCTTAAGTTTTAGAATGAAAAATCTCCATCTTAATAGAGCACCAAGGTTAGGAAGGAAAATCTTAACCTAAAAAACTAAAGCAGAAAAAAGAGTCGTGTAATTAAATAAGGACACTAACTAATTGGCACAACCCAATTTAAAAATAAGAAAAAAATATCACACTTAAAAAAAATAGAATCTAGTTTTGTGCCCAATTAAAGATAGAAAAAGCTAAAAAAAAATAAGTACACCTTTTAAATGATGAGAACAATTGCTAAGCAACAACTACAAAAAACTAATAGTCCCTCTACGAAGAAGGTGTTCTCCATCTAACGTAGTCTCTTCCTCAATATCTCAAACTTATCTTTTTCCAAGAAATTTATCAATATATCTACAACTTGCAAATTTGAGGGAATATACTAAAGAACCATTTATCCCTTGTAAATTGTCTTTGAGGAAATAATACCAAATGTACATATGTGCTTGGACCACAAAATATTGGATTCTCAAAGAGCTTGTTGTGACTTTGATTTTCATAGTATACAATTATCAGCTCCAACATCTTATTAATAGCTTATTTTATCAACTTGTGAAGCTAGATAGCCTCCCACTTAGTAGAAGTAGCTACCATGTACTCTACCTTTACTAAATTCAGTTTCACTATTGATTGCTTCTTATTGTTCAACTAATATGTCATATCTAACCCCAAGCTAAAACAAAATCCTAAAGTGGTCTTCCTAGCATCATCACCTATCAAATCTAAGTCAACAAATCCTTACAACACCAACTTTTCATCTCTAACACACCTCAAGCCATAATGGATTGTGCCCTTCAAGTGTTAAGGCACACACTTTGTAATAGTCCATTGAGTTTCCCTTAGCTTAACCATGAACTAGCTTAATGCATTCATTACAAGAAAATATTTAGTCAATTATTCATCAAATACAAGAGGATAACTACCATATACTTATACAACAAATGATCCACCAAATATGATTATAAATCCATAGTCAACTTCATATTTGTAAACATGGAAGTAGTTAGGGCCTTACAATTCATCATCTAAAACCTCTTTATAATTTTTAATGTGTACTTCCTTTGGCCAAGAGAGACCTCACTTGTACCCTACCACACCCCAAGACTCAAAAAATAATGTATAAGGCCAATGTTTTTCTTATTAAGCTTAAAATTCAACTCCCCCTTGCATCATGTTATTAGCTTTTCATTGCTACCTGTAAGGACTAGATCATCCTTATACAAGACCAAAATTGAAACTACTTGTAAGAGTTAGACCATTCATATACAAAACCAAAACTAATATATTAGATTTATCAAACAAATAGTAAATATTAAGATCTAAAATAGCTTGCTCGAGCCCATATTCAACAACTACTCATCAAAATATGGGTACCAAGCATGTGGTTCTTCCTTTAATCCATGTAGTGTCGGAAAATGTACTCCTTTACATTTTCACACTATGTTTGCATCCCCTTAATTAAATGTACTTAATTAAGCCTCTAATTGACCCAATTATGTATTTACAAGCCTAATTAATTTCGTTTTCCAAAAGGAAAATCGACATTAAATAATTGCAAACATCAAATTACACATCTTGGAAAATGTGTGTCCTAGGTCTAAGACCTAGGACCCATTTGCCCAAGGGAGAATGGGTCCTCTTTAAGTTTAGGATCCTATTTTTAATATGTTTTTGAAGGTATTTTTATGATTCAAATTCAATTTGCAATTTTTGGCCTTTGATGTTTAATTGTCGAGAAATTAGGAAATTAACTATAAATACAAGGTTTTTTTATCAAATTCAAATCCTAAGCAATCTAAGACTTTTGAAGGAGAAAAAAATATAGGAAAGATTATTGCCAAGATCATTCAAGAGCAATCAAGATCAAGATCATCACGTCAAAGTTATTTGTATTCATACATGTTTTTGGAGCTAACATTGTGATGTAGGTTTCAAGTTTTCAAGTGTCAAATTTAGCATCCAACGAAGCCATTTCATGCAAGATCTAATCCTTGGATTGATGTGTTAGACTTCAGTCCTCCAAGGGAAGCCATTAAAAGGGTTTGATTTATAGGTGAAGAAGGATTGAAATTGGATCAAAAGTGCAATTTTGCAAAGTTGTCAAAGTTGTCAAGACACAAAAACTCATCTATAGAGTTTATTTTCGGCCTTCTGATAGTCAAACCTAGAGAAATTAGAGCCTTAGATCCAACATTAGAGGATTGCAAAAAGAATGTTCAGAAAAGGATACAAGGACACATTCACCTAAACATGACGCTTTACAACATTTTTGAGGTCGGGTACAAATTATCTTAACTTTCTCAAATATTTTGAATGAATATTGTTTCTAATAGCCTTATCATATCACTTTACATTATAAATGGTAGATCTCATATATTATATTGTTAATGCACTTTTATTCTTCTCCCAAAACTACTTTTCAATCATATTTTACAATTTTCTATCATAATGAAGATGAGACCACATAGTGTCCCAAAAATTGGAGTTGACTCACCTTAAGGGTTGTAGGTCAATTCTAATCTCTTGTGGCACTATCCTTCTTCCTAATGAAATATAGAAAGGTAGATTTGTGATTAGGTGGATACCCCCCTTTTGTTCTTTTTGGCATAGGTCCCTCATTTCTAGGTCTTCCTATATCACCCATTCCATTTTGGTCATTCACCATTTCTTTTATTTCATTTTGGTGAGCCTGAGTTTGTACATCTTAAATTCTAATTTGGAGACCAAAACCCTAGATTGAGATTTGCATTAGTGTGTTTTACATTGCATTTAGGGTTTAGTTTTGCATGTTTGCATCATTCAAATTCATCAAAAAAATGTATTTATTTTGCATAGATCTTGCATTATGGAGTATCTTTCCTTCATTTAGATTCAATTTTAGTTCAAAATTGCATTCCAAAAGTTGCCATTTTTCTCACTTTTTCTCACTAGTTGCACTTGCATTAAGACACCTGAAATTGGAAAAATCTATCATAAAATTCACTGTCTGCAACTTGAAATAGAAAATTCAAACATTAAACCAAAAACGAAAACACAAATCTTTCCAAACCTTGATCAAGAACTCATTCGCCCTTGGGCGAACCTATCCTCGTATAGGTGTTGTTTCAAATTTTTGGGTATTATTTTGTCTTTGTTTCCTTCATTGTATTCTTCTATTAGATCTAAGTTCCAATTTCAAAAAAAATTAAAATTGTACTTTATTACATTAAGTTCAATTGGTCAAATTAAGTGCATTGTTTGAAATCAAAATTGACATTAAAAAGGCATCTTCAAGTTTTTGCATAGCATAATCAGTAAATTATCTTATTTCAAATTTGAAAATTAAAAAGTCCTTTTACACACTTGCATTGTGATTCATACTTTTGGGTGTTTATTGCATTTGTATAGTGCCTTTTCTCCATCTTGGGTGCATTTTGGTTTGGTGAAACTTGTATGAGATTCACAACCTAGTGTTCTGTTACCAATACTTTAATAGTGAGATGTAGTTCGATACTCATGCCATCCCACACTAGCACATCCGCCATGGATCTTGAGTTTTCCAACTCTTTCACTCATAGTGTTGATACTAGTCAACCCATTATGGACCATAGCTTTGATACCACATTTTTCATGACTACCTTACCCACAACCAATGTGACTGATGTTGACACAATGGTTGTTAATGTCCCTCAAGAAAAGCTAAAACAAATAGATGAAGCCTTAGAAAAATTGCAAAACTTTGTGAGTGTTGAATACATTGTTGGTACTAAGGTTCTTGTCATAAATAACGTGAGGAATTTTTTTGATAATGAACAAGGAATAAAAATTGTGTGTAGCCTAGCTCATATTATTGAAAATCATGTTCCTATAATGGCTAGTTGTCCTCAAACTTTGGGGTACACTTAAAGTCAAGGTGGAAATTTAATTCCTCCTGCTACAATTGTGGCTTCTATTCCTACGTACACTCATCCAACTATTACAACAAGGAAACCCACTAGCAATGTCAATACAACCTTAGGTATTTCCACTAAGAATCCATTTAGCTTTGTGAAGTCAAATATCATATCTCCTAACCCATCACCTCTCAAAAACTTTCAATTCAGTTGTCCTCCAAACATATACACACCTCCACTTATTCATCTCCATCTCATAACACAACTAATGATTTCATCCTCAACCAACTCTTGCATAATGTGTCATCCCTCCAAAAAATTTCCACATTGAACCAAAATCAAAATGGCCAACCTTTAGAATTTATCAAAAGAAACCCATTATCCTTGGAGATATTGAGATCACAAGTGCCACAACCATTTTTTGGCATACACAACCTTATGTAATGACTTCATTTTTGAAGATAAACTTTTGGATAAGATTTTCCCTAGGTCTTTGAAAGATACAACCTTGGAATGGTTTTTCTCTTTGCAGAGTCTAAACTAATGTATTCTAATCTTGGTAGAATCTACATAATTCAAAGGTTCATCTTATTCAAGTTATTCTAATTGCTAGAAATTGAAAAGATTGTAAAACAGTAAAAGACATAAACCAGAACTAGTGGCTATAGGTACCTACAACTTAGACTGTAACTGAATTGTTGCTAATAAAACATTACTGTGTCAAATCAAAACTGATAAAAACTAATTACTCAACTAAATTAACCTTTGGAGTACTACTGGTTAACCACTTTATGCATGTTCATGAACATTCATTAACAATAAGCAAAGTATGAGATTCTAGTTTAACTTGCAAAAAGTTCATGAAGTAATGATAAACAAGAAACATCTACTAAACAAAAATAAACGACTAGAAAATGAAGTGAAGAATAGTTATCTTGAGTGGCCTACTCAAGTGGTTGTTCTCACTTTAACTGAAACCAAATCTAACTAATAGATTCTATGCATCCAGTAAAATTAACTTCATTCATTGCATATCACAAAAGATTACATAAGATCTTCTCATAGATTGTATTCAATCATTCTAAATATCCATCATGTCTTGAAACTGAAAATAATTGGTAATGAAAAGACTGAAAAACCAACTAACTTATCTACAGATTCAACCATCAACTATATACAAGCTGAAGGAAATCTTATTCAAAGCAACAACTAACCACAATTATTAACTTCCACTCCTAAATATCAAGCGTATAGTTAAGACTAAATTGTTCAAACCATAATTGAAAAGAAAGAAGAATCCTAATAGAACTAAAATTCTTCAAAACAAAATTTGCATGTAAACACATAAACATTTGTCAAAATCTTACTAGTAAAGGAGTCCTTCTTTTCCAACACTTATTAGTTTTTCATAATGATGCATGTTCAACCTCCATCAGGTGCCTTTAATTAGTAATCATCACGTTTAGCTTAATCTGGAACTCCCAGTCTTCTTTTTTCTACGGGTTTAGCTTGCAATTGCTACATGCTACAATTCCTCTTTGGCTACAAAAGGGTTAATTCACAAGAATGTACACAAGACTAACTATCATAATTAAAACATATAATTTCATCCACATTTCATGTATATCTACATATAAACCATGCAATACTATTATGTCATAACCATATTTCCATCATTATATTTTAGGTTCAAGTCTACATAATATACAAAGTATGAAAAGATAGTATAATATAGGAGCATTTTCTATAGTATAATATAGGAGCATTTTCTAGAAAGTATATCAAAATATATATGAAAGTAACAAAAAAAAGCTAATATTTGGACCCATCACTGCCCCCAACTAGAATTTTGCTTGTCCCCAAGAAAAAAAATAGGGGTGTTGATTGTATTGCAAGGTGATCTGCCTTAAGTCCATGACAACATCAACTCCCTGAACTTGTTTCAACTAAAAACCTTGATATTCTACAAGTTACTTCATTCTAATATTTCTAGATTTCTCACATTCCTCACCTTTCTCCCCATACTCTTCCATTATCTCACCCCTAAGTTGTTCATTTCTATAGTAGGATGCAAGTTCCCTCATTTGAAGATCCCTTGCAAAAATTAGAGGGTTCCACTTGGTTTCATCTAGCACTACATAATTGTGTAAATAATACTCACACAATTGAGGTGTCATGTGTTAACTGGGTGGGAGAAGAAGGAGGCACCTGAGATCCACTATCGACCTCATCAAGAGGGGTAATTACAAACTTAGGGGACATATGGGTTGCCTCCATCATGAGGATGACACAAGCCAAAGAAGAATTAGCTCCCAAAGAGGGTCAGCCCTTCTTTCAACCACCACTCAAAGTGAGGTCACCCTTCAGCTTACACTTTAGTAGAGGATGTTGGATCCCCATAGAAGAAGTAGAGGCAGAGGAGGTAGAAGACCAAAATTATGATAAAAGAGGTATCCACGACCCTGGGTCCTACCAAGACCGAAAGAGTAATAGAACCAATAGGAGGGATTGAGAGTCCATTGTGTGTGCGTATAATGGCCTTTGATTCTTCATATTCCTCCCTATACAAAAAGTTTATAAGTAGAGTTTCTTTCGTTATAATATTTACTTAGGTCATAGGGTAAACTAAGACACCAGTCACATTGTTTCTATTGACACGAGCGAGAATGTACAAGGGAGAAGGCTCTTTATTCATTTGTAAATCCAATGAGGTAAATGCTATGTTAGGTGGTCTACTCGCAAGCTGAGTGGGAGGAATACATGTGAATGAGACCATATTAACGTACTCTAATGGGACAAACTTAGTTGAAGTAGAAGTTGAGAGACTGGATAGTGACCTATCTAAATTTTGCCCCTAAATATCTAAGATACCTTCTAACTATGTAGCTAGGGATCATAGATTAGGGTGCAAGGTTGTACACCCTACAACACACAAATCTACAACATGCCTAGGACATGAGAGAAGGTTCTTCGATACCAAGAAACAAAACAAAAATAGTTCAATAGTCAATTTTAAAGATATGAATCATATAATTCGATAGTGACTCTTGAAATTGGATTAATATTATATGAATTATGATGATAGATTTTCCTATAGTGTCTGCTTCACTCTTCGTTAGGGTTGTGCCCATGGTTTGGTTCTCCTAGCATAATTGTATTTTGGGTGGTGTGATTATGTCTTCAATTCTTTTATTTTTCAATACTTGCTTCCTATGTATCTAAAGACAAGTGGTGCTAAGAAGTTCATTAGGGAGATTGCTAATGTATATAAATCTTGACGTCTTTTATATACATCACTCCATACAAAATACTCAAAAATGCACCATCCGGCTCCATCATCATAGACTTATTAGGGTGCTTCCTAAATTTGGGTTGAGGATGATATACAACCTTAACAACTTGTGGAGTATACATCTTGTAACACTTTAAAATACTTTGGAAACTTAGGGTAATGTAGAAATTTGTAAATACCTTTGAATCTCTATTGCCGGGGTTTCACTCACGAATTCAAAATCACTTCACTTCGCTCCTCATCTACTTTTCTCTCCTCGAATTCTTGTTTGCAAATGACTTAAACATATGGGTGATCACTTATAAATCCTTTTGAAATTACCTAAAACACATTGAATGCACTAATTTGAAGTTCTACCAAAAGCTAATAAACCCTAATTGTGACAGCATAGCCACCTTTAATTGCTCCACAAAATTCTGGAACATAATATTTTCCATTTTTGTTTTCACCAGTAGGTCAAGCATATCAACCTACTCCTTATATCCACGTGTTGAAGGCATCAACATTATATCTTTGGTGGGTTCTTGAAGATCTTCCATTCAAAATCCCCCTGAGCCAAAGATCTCACTTAGTTTTCCAAGGAAACATCTACATCAGAGGCTGGCACATATTCACTCTTAACCTCATTCTCCTCTTTCTTTTTCCATATCTTTCTCATTTCTTCATCTCTACAAGATCAACCTTCTTCATTGGATCATTCTTCTTTACTTGATCAATCTTCACATTCTTGCTTCTACAAAGTTTGGCTATATGTCCAGGTTTATTGCATTTGTGACATATGCCAACATTTTGAACAAGTTTACTTCCACTTACTCTAGATCTACATTGATTAGATCTACATTGATTAGCCTTATGCCCAAATTCATTGCATGTATAACAATAACCATTGAAAGATTGAAACTATAGAGAAGGGGGACCCACCAGGACTCTAGGTCACTAGAGAGCCCCAAGGAATTTGCTGCCCTAAACTACCTCGGGTTTTGTAGACAAATTGAAAGGGATAAGGTACTGAAGTTGAAAAGGAAGGGAAAATAGCTTTCCACTTTCCTTCTGCTAAAACCAGATGTTCACAAAGTCAGAAGAGCTAGTTTCAAAGGTTTAGTTTGTTGCCTAGACAACTCACAGTCTAAGGACGACATCATGGATCTAAGATTCTAGCATGACATGCTGGTGTCTTAGGGATGTGTTGGCGTCCTGTATGGATAGAATTCTAGAAAATAAAGAAAAACACTAAGAACCTACTAATTGCCTGACTATGTGATGTTTTATGTTTTGAAAGAGAATAGAAAAGTATAGAAATAATAAATATGAGAAAAAGGATGCTAAAAAGAACTATGCTAGAAATGAAAAGGAGAAGGTTTGAAAAGGTATTGTGCTTCCCACGACTTGATTCTTCTATTATCTCTACTAGAAAATACCTACACACATAGAAATGAGAAAAATGTTGGGTTGTGTTTGAGGTCTACCTCAATCAAACCCCCCTTTTGGTGTTCCCATCTCCTCGGACAACCAGATAGCCACAAGGTACAGAAATCTATTAAGGAAATACAAAGGAAGTGATACCACTAGATAGAAAGCAAAGACAACTACAATGCTATCCAATAAACAAGATGATGCAACCAAGCAGAAAAACACAATGTTACCTTCCCAACTATGAGCTCTCAAGGCCAATAATAGAAAGAAGAGAGTGACATCACTGTGTAGAGAAGATGAAGCTTGAAAAACCTTTGATATCAATGGTTTTGCAACAATAACATGATGATGGAGCCAAATGAGGAACCTATAGAAAGAAGGACAATGGTGTACAAGCAAGAAGAGAGTGAGAATGAATAGCTAGAATGTGTGAAATTGCAAGAAGAAAAACCAAGAGGAGGAATGAAGTGATTTTGAATAGGAAAAATGGAGGCAACCAAGCAAATTTCATCGGTCAAGGAAGGTAGGGAACATTACTCTTTGTAACCAATGGAAGATGTAACGTTTCTA
>VDFB02186743.1:0-30150 GCA_007258455.2 Sequoia sempervirens
TGATCAAACCACCAAAGTCTGGCATCTCAGTTGAAAGGCACACAATGGACCACACGCACTATATGGAAGTGATAATAATAAAAGCGTGTTTGGTCACATACATATATGTCAAGTACCCATTCATGACAACATAAATCATCCAAAAAAAATCCATAAGAAGAAATTTGGAAGTCAATTTATACTGCAGTAAAGCTAGCAATAATATTTTTCCTTCAAGGAAATTTAGTATTTACTCTAGTTAAGAGTTAAAATATGTTCCATGGCATTTCAAGGATGGGGTGGTAGGGGATGGCAGGAAACATTTCGAAGTGGCAAACTAGGGGGTCATTTTTTGGGGACAGCAATGTGTGTGTGTGGCTGTGTCTGTATCCATGTTTGCATGCATGAGTCTATGTGTGTTTGTGTCTGTGTCTGTGTCTGTGTCTATGTCAATGTTTGTGCATGTGCATGTGTGTACATCTATGTCCGTGTCTGTTTTTGTGTGTATCTGCATGCGCATGTGTGTGTGTTCACATGTGTGATTGTGTATGCGTGTGTGCAAGCATGCATGTGCAAGTTTAGCAATACATGACATCAACATACAATTTCAATTCATATAATGTAAAATTTAATATTCAATACATGTTCATTGATTCAAGTATAGCAGCAATAAAAAATAGAAATTTCTGATTTCAATGTCCAATATTTTCATAAGACGGAAGGACCAAAAGGATGCAAAATCATAAATGAAAGTGTAATGACAACACACAAATTGCACATACAAGTTAAACTAATCAAATCTGAAAGGTTACCAGTAATCACTGTGCTCAGAGGGACAACTTGTGTATTTCTATATGAATCAATGAATTGTTACACGGGACAATTCACACTCAGATTGCAATGAGGGTTTTGGAAGTGCTGTGTTGACCTCCTAAGCTGATATACACTTGGATCCCTAGCTCATACTCTTGTAGAAGATGTTGATTGAAGTTTGGGCATGGAAAACCCTAGATTTGATGTCTATTGCTGCCCAAGTTGAGTGTAACAGTTGATTTGCGGCTTAGTTCTTCTTTATCTGCTACTGATGGCATATGACTGAGAGAAAGGTAGCACTTGATTGCGGTTTTAGGTGTGACAACCCTCAAGCCCTAATCGCCAGATGTGTGTAATGTCACCCAAGAGATTTCCAGATCTGATGTACTTTTTGAAATGCTTCAGTCACTGCTATAGAATGATGGATCCAATGTTGCTTATGTCCTGTCTCCTTCACCTATTGTTGATGCTCAATATAGGGGTTTGTACTGCTTCGGATCAGATTGGATTTACTACCCAGTACCCAGGTAGTTGTTGAGGAACTGTAATTTGCGAGCAGCATGCAGACCCTTCTGTAATGCTTTATTTGTTAGGAGAATCCACCCAATAGCTCCAAAGTAGCCACCAACTAGAAAATTAGTTGTGTGTAGATCTGAAACTTCAATATTTTTCCTCCCAAACACTGCACCCACCTGTAAAATGTCCAAGGATTGAAGTTGTAAGTACAGATGCAAACCCAGATTTGGATTTGCCCAGAAAGGAGAGACAGGGTTTCATCCTGACTCACTTGTGCAAGCAGGGTTTTCGTCGTCATGCACTAAAAACTGAGTTTTCAGGGATTCGCCTAGAATTTACCAAAATCAGATGTCTTTGAATGAAAAAAAAAACTATTTATACCTGAATGTCCTAACTACAAAACAAGTTGACCTTCACAAAGGATTGGCACCCAAAAACAACTTCAAAATTAAGTCAGTCTCAACAGGAATATCAATGCTATTATTAAAATGATTAATAATATTATTATTATTATAGTGTTTTGAAACACTTTTATAATTAAAGTGTTGTGAGGACCAGCTCAAGGGGACAAGGGACATGACAAGAATCCAACTAGTGATGCAACCAAAAGGAAGATGGCGAAACCATTCAGCTGCTCCTCCAACTGATGTCTTCACAAAAAGCCAAACAGGTACATCCTAACATGAAACACCCAAAATGCCGAAAGCAGTTGTGAATGCCAAGATGTGTTCATCAAGGTGTTGGGTGTCATCACCATGGAATTTTGGAAAATTCTTTTTAGATCCCTAAGGAAAATCATGATATGATTGAAATACACGAGGACCAATCTGATTTCCCCAAGACAAGGGAAGAGGTATAATTTCATTATTGTGGTTGTGTCTTGATCACCTATTGCTTGATCAAGTGATTCTTTAAGTTTAAGTTTAACCAATCCAATAGATACTTCAATGAATTCAAGTATGGATGGAAGTGACCCTAAGCTGAAGGATGCTTGTTCAGAAGTTGGAGAAGAAAATAGTGCAAGATATACATTACTTCAAGACCTTGTGCAAACTTTATAAGACAAATTTTTAATTCCAAGCAGGAGAGGGTAGAACCAATCTCCCTACTGCAAGGTCTACTTTCCTTTCTTCTTCATCTAGTATGGTGGAGGTTGCTCTGCAATGTGCAAGATTCTTCTTTTGATCAAATGCAATATGCGTTAAACTATCTGAGATGTCTTCTTGTTCCTATTCGAACCAGTTTAAGTTAGGCTACAAAACAAATGCTTGAGGTGCTTGGATGGTCATCTATTGTGAAATAAGAGCTTTCAACGACAACCCCATAGTGGCACCAAAAATGTTATTATGTTTTATGTCGTTATGAAAGTGATAAATTAAAATACTTACAAGATACAATCCCGTAAATTTGTGATAACCAAGGTTAAGTCAATCTTTCATCTTTTGGGTTAAACCAATCCATTCCTTGGAAACCTCTAAGTTGAAGTAGAAGTCGAAGCAGTGGCAATAGTATTGCCACTTGGAAGCATGGCATATCAAGGCTGACCTCATGATTGATCATTTGCAACTATTGTAGATTGAAGATTGGTGGAGGCATCAATCGCCTCATATTCCACCTTACACAAATTGTTAGCTGCAACATCAAACTGTGTTTGAACATTGAGATGAGGATTGTACAAGAGATGAATGTGACCCTCACATTGACAAAGCAAAGAAAATTGAAGAATATGTGGACAGTCACAGCCATTACCACAATGATGAATCCCAACATGGCATATGAATTAGAGGCACAATCAAAGATAGTGACCATGGGATCCTCTCATAACCTATGAATTTGTAACACATCCACTTGAGTGCAGTCATAAGGATTTTTTGTTCCAATGAACACATTAGATTTGCAATCTTCATTTTAAGGTACAGGTTGGAACAAGAAGCATGATGAAGCAAGCACAAATTGTGTAAATTTTTGGCACTATAACAACCTCCCATTATGGGGAAGAATTTGATCACAAACTTGATTGTTGCAAGGAATGGATTCAAGTCACCTAGTCCACGTGACTCAAGCGGGTAATTGCTCCAAAAAGCAATGGCTAATACAAAGGCAATTGTGGAAGAGAAAGAAATATTGGCACAAGTATGGCTGTACTATATTATCAAATGGGTGAGCAAATGGAAGGAATCACACACTCATCAAATTTCTAGTGGCTTCAAATGTTCAGATGGTATACTTGAGGTCTATCAATACCCCTAACAAAGTAAGGAATGATGAAAAATTGAGTTGAATGTCGGAGGAGAGTACAGAAAATGTGGTCCAAATTATGATAGACAATGCAACAATATATGGGGTAGTATGGAGACTACTTGGCAAAAGCATCAAACACTTTTTTGAAGCCCATCCCTTTCCCATTGCCTTGATCCCCTATTAGAGGAAATAGGCAAACTTGATTGCATGAAATTTGTGGTGGAAGATGTTCCTTTTGCACACACGCCCCACTAGGACCGGGGACACCCTCCTTTCATTTCGCCTCCACTGAGTCGGTTTGCGTTTACCTCAGTTTTTGTGCCCCTATTTTGGACCCATGTTGATCAACATGCCTTTGAGTTCCAAAGTTCCATCATGCCTAAGTCATCTACCAAAGTTTTAGGAAGTTTCAAGCTTTTGCGGAAAATTCATTGCGGGTTTTCGCCATGTGGAAGCCACTCCATCTTGCACCATCCGCGGGAGTTTATTTGCGGGTCTCCGTACACAGATCGCCGCGTATGGATTTTTGCTTCCATTTCGCCGTACCTTACAGCATTTTCACTCCATCATTCCACAGTAGACTTCCTGCATGGTGCTTCCGCACTTTGTTTCCTGCAACGAACTTTGTCCTCACGGCTTCCACCCCTCATGTTCCTGCATCCTGTACCTACCACGCACATTTTGAAACCTGCAATTAACGCATCGCATTTATGGCGATTGGACCTATAAATAGAGTCATCCACCTGTCATTTTCAACCCGATTTTTTCAAATTTGAAGAGCAAAGGAAGTTGCAGTGCGCGCAAGAAGGTTACAAGACTCAGGCTTTGGTCGTCTTCTCCATTCGAGTGATAAAGGTATGCGTTCAACTCTTTCTCCAACATTTGTACTGGCTAGGGTTTCGAGGTTCCATGAATCATTAAACATCATGAGTCCTAAACCAGTGGATGTTGTGATTCAAACCCTGGCTCGCTAAAGACATTAAAACTAAGGGTTTTGAAACCCTAAAATGCTGTAAAGGTGTGGATTCTTTTTCAGGGAAACTCGTCTCTGGGTTGCCGTTCTCAAACGGCGTAAACAACCACATCCCCCGCTCTTTCCATTCCCACATTTGCCCCATTAGGCCACATAAACCATTGAAGATTCAAAGAAAATCATCTTTTTAAGTTTAAACCCTTGCGGGCCCCCTTCGCTCAGGATTCTACATGTGGAAGACCGTTCAACTTAGGTCGTGTCTTAACAGCTAGGCCCCATCGTCCTCCTGACTGACAGGTTATGCCCATCCTTTCGCCAATGCCTTTTAAACCAGAACGCTCAAAAAAATCACTAAGTCATAAAGCCTATGCAAGTCCATCCTTGCGGATTTCCATGTGTCGACCGTCACGCTCCCATGGCTGTTATTAACGGCAAAGCCACGACAGCTTCCCACCCTGCAATCTCCGCACCATCTATTTCCGCTGGCACCAAATGACATCAAACAAAATCAAAATCTTGAGAATTTTTAAGTCCAAGACCTTTCAAGAGTTTCCCTCGCGGGACGCCATGAGCGGAGGGTTGTGAACTTGATGTTGTTGCTTAACAGCAAATCACATGCAGCTTTTCATTTGGCGGCTTCTACCCTACCAACTCCTGCAGGCGTCAAACCAAAATACTAAAAATTACCAAGTCCAAAACCCTTGCGGGTCTGTCAATGCAGAACTCCGCGCGCGAAAGGCCATCCCCCCCAAGCTATTGTTTCACAGCAAATCATACACGGTGCCTCGCATAGCATCCTCCGCCCTTGGACCTTCCGCAAACGCCTAAAACTGGCTCCTGATGATGTAAGCATGAATTCAAATGATCTCACTTTGACCTACTCAAGCAAAAATGAAAACTCTAAATCAAAATGCCTTTGCAGGTTTTACCATGAGGAACTCCGCTTGCGGACATCAGTAAACCTGAAGTCGTCCCTCTACTGCCAAATACATGACGGCATCCACATGAGCGGCACTAGCATTCCAAACTTCCACAATTCATAAAACGATGAAATTTTCAAGTAAGGTCACTGGACATGATTTTCTCCACATGCCAAAAGGATTTAAACGAAATTGACCAAGTGAAACACCTTTGCGAGTTTCGCCCTGCGGAACACCACTTGCCTCAAGTTGTTGGTAACGGCAAAATTCCAACAGACTTCCGCGTGTCGGCTTCCATATCAACCTAAGAGGCCACTTACACCAAGGAAAATCATTCCTAATGATCTAATTTGCATCCCCCACATGATATAATGAGTTTACATCCAAAAATGGCTTGAGTTTTGTCAATACAAGAATTTCTTATCGAGACTCCTTCCACAGGTTGTCATGATCCCTGAGTTGTTTCTAACAGCATTCTCACTAGCAGCTTCCACTAGGCGGAAACCAATAGCTCCTGACCCGCAAAACTACAAACCTCACGAACGAGCACAAAATGATGAAATTTGATGAATGTAATGATCTCTCTGAGGTATATGGATGTATTTAATGATATTTTAGTATGATTTAACTCACATTTCCCTCTTCCAATTTCTTGAGGCATTTACTACGCGTTCTTTGTGCAAGATTTATGGAACCAGCTGGGAAAATGTATAAACCCCTTGTTCTCACTAAACTCTGAATCTATCTATTTTTGCTTGTTTTGAGCGTTTTTGGTTTTTTTGGTGTTTTTGCATGAATAATTGAAAAATGCGATTTTGAAAGAAATTGCTTTTAAAATGTAAAATAAATATTACAATGCCAAGAATGATGGAAACTATTGAATCTAACAATGCCAGACTGTTTATTGATCTTCTGGAGTGATTACATTAAAGATCTGATAACTTGCAAATGAAAAAAGCAACACTTTTAATGATGAAAACCTGGTATTGCAGCAGCCTGATGATCCTCATGAAATGGTGCGGCTTTAATAGAAATCCACTTTCTCCCTTTGCCAAATGATCCAGAAAGAATCCAGATGAAAATACGCCCCTGTTGGTGAAGACAGAGTGCCCAAAGGTGAAGCGCTTTTCCCAATGTGAAAAGTACGGCCTAGTACAAGGAAGTACGGCCCAGCAGCAGACTGGTACGGCTCAACAACAGCAGTAACAGATCTGTACGGATCTTGAGAAATATATCTGGGACTTGGAAAATGGACGCCAATACAGAAGAACCCTACCCGGATGATTTCCAAACTAAAAACCCTGAAGATGAATCAACTGTGAAGCTCTGTGACAACCTCTGGCTGAAGTTATCTCTCTGACAAGCAATAAATCAGCTGGTATTTCACGGCCTTTGAACTGCAAACACTGAAGATGGCTCGTTCTCTAATGCACGGTGAAAACTGGAACCCTTGGCTCTGTTCTCAGAAGGAATACTTGACAAAAATTTGATTTCTCAACATAATGCCTCTATTTTCAATGAAAACCCTTAAATCCTCAAGAGGGTCGACTTTTTCCTCAACAGGCATCATTTAAATAAAAGTTGAATTTTAACTTTTAATTTTTCAATAGTCTCGACGCACTTTTAATTATAAAATATAATTAAAAAGTGGCCCCCTTCAATGTTGGTCGAACCCTTCAAGAAATCACTTAAGTTATAATATTAAATAATATTATAACTTTATAATATAAGCTCCAAATAATTAATATTTAATTTGACAATTAAAATATTAATATCTCCCTCAAAATACATCTGATTCACGAACCGTCTGAAGCTGGTGAATAAGTGATTGATTTTGCACATGACCAAACCATACTGCTAAAAATAGCAGGGGTGCTCCGCTGAATGATCTTACTTACTAAAAATAGCAAGTCAGGCAAATGATGTCCGAATGACCCCAAACGAAAGCCAACTGGTAAATTCTGACAATCTGAAGCCAAGCCAAGCTCCAACAAGACCCTCTATCCATCCTCTCAGCCTATGAGGGTCGCATAATAGGCTAATCATAAGCTTTGAGAGATGTCAACTGGAAAGGGACATTACAGTCCGCCCCTCCTGAAATTGCTTGTCCTCAAGCAATCTCAACTCCGGATGCTGCAAAATATCCTCGCTCTCCCACGTAGCATCCTCCACTGGCAAATCTCTCCATTTCACCAAATATTCCCTGATAGTCCTCCTACGCAACTGTCTCTCTCTGTACTCCAGGATAGACTCGGGTACTAAGATCAACTTTCCCTCATCATGTAAGGGAGGTAAAACCACTAAAGGTACCACACGGTGTCCTAACGCCTTCTTGAGACATGATACATGAAAAACATTGTGGACCTTGCTATCCGCCGGAAGCTCTAGCTCATAAGCCACCTCTCCAACACGCCTCAGGATCCTGAAAGGACCATAATATCATGGCTTAAGCTTCTCCGAACCACTCTTCCTAAGAGTAGACTGGCGGTAGGGCTGCAGCATAAGATAAACCATGTCTCCCGCCTCAAAAGACCTCTTTGTCCTCTTCTGATTTGCGTATTGCTTCTGCTGATTCTGTGCCTTAGCAATATTCTCCTTAAGAGCCCTCATAGTGTCCTGACTCTCCTGCAACAAATCTCCAGCACTCGGCACTCTACTGCCACTCAATAGCAAATCCAAAAAGCTTGGTGCCTCATAACCATACAACGCCATGAAAGGGGACATCTGAATGGTCATGTGAAACGTAGTATTGTAACAATACTCGCACAAATAAATCCACTTGACCCAAGCCTTTTGCTGCCCTGCAATGTAGTTCCTGAGGTAACCTTCCACCCATTTATTCACTATCTCCGTCTAACCATCAGTCTGCGGGTGGTAACTGGTGCTCGGTGTAAGCTCGGTCCCACAAAGTTTGAACACCTCCTGCCAGAAGTGACTCAAGAACCGACTATCCCTGTCGCGCACTATGCTCCAAGGCAACCCATGTTGTCTGAAAACCTCACGGAAGACCTCTGCTACCTGTGTAGCTGTGTAAGTGGTGGTGATCGGAAAGAAGTGGGCATACTTCGTCAGCCGATTCACAACTACATATATGCAATCCCGTCCTTGGGCTTTAGGAAAGCCCGTAAAAAATTCCATCGACAGGCATTCCCACTTCCTATTAGGAATCGGAAGTGGCTGCAATAATCCTATCGGATACGTGTTCTCCTGCTTGTTCTGCTGACAAACAGGGCACTCACGCACATACTGAAGAACATCTGCCTTAAGTCCTTTCCATGTAAACCTTTCCCGTATCTGTCTGTATGTCTTAAAATACCCGGGATGTCCTGCTGTGGGCACATCATGAAAGGCTCACATAATAGTGTTCTTTATCTCTGATCCTGGGATCAATAAAATCATGTTCTTGTAAATGATCAAGTCATTCACAAGTGTATACCTGGTGTCAATCATAGTTCCCTCAACAATACTGGATGCCCAAGTATCTTTGGCATACTCTGCCACAATCAAATGCCTCCAATCCTATGCAATGTGAATCATAGAGCTCAGATAAGGCCTGAGTGAGAGAGCATCAGCCACTACATTCTGGGTGCCCTTGATGTAGGTGATATCAAAGTCATATGCCTGTAACTTACTCACCCACTTCTACTGACGATCATTCAAGTCTCGCTGCCCCAGGAAATGCCTCAAACTGTTGTGGTCAGTTTTAATGCAAAACTTACTACCCACGAGATACTGCCTAAATTTGGCCAAGGCATGCATTATGGCCAGCATCTCCTTATCATAAATACTATAGAGCCTCTCTGGGCCTCTGAGTTTTCGGCTCTCATAAACAATAGGGTGCTTGTCCTGCATAAGCACCGCTCCAATGCCCTCACCAGAAGCATCGCACTAAAGCTCAAAAGGCTTTAAAAAATCTGGTAGTGCCAACACTGGACACGTAGTCATCAGCCCCTTGAACCTCACAAAACACTCCTGTGCCTCAGAAGTCCAACAAAATGCACCTTTTTTCAACAAATCCGTCATAGGTGTTGCATGGTGTGAATAACCATTCACAAATCTGCGATAAAAACCACACAAGTCAAGAAATCCTCGCAACTGTGTAAGGTTCGCCGGAGTAGGCCAATCTATAATAGCACGGATCTTCTCAGGATCCATCCGCACTCCCTCTGCACTGATGATATGACCTAAGTAGAGCAACTCAGTCATCCCCAAATCACATTTGGACTCCTTGGCATACAAGTCCTCCCTCTCTAAAATGCTGAGTACTGTCTCCAGATGAGCCAAATGCTCCTGCCAAGTCCTACTGTAAATCAAAATATCATCGAAGAAGACAAGTACATATCTCCTCAGCAGTGAATGGAAGACCCTGTTCATGGTGGACTGAAATGTTGCTGGCGCGTTGGTTAGCCCAAATGGCATCACCACAAACTCGAAGTGTCCACAATGACAACGGAATGCAGTCTTTTCAATATCCTGCTCACAAACTCTGATCTGATGGTATCCTGATCTCAAGTCTATCTTCGTGAAATAACATGCACCATGGAGCTCATCAATAAGCTCATCTATACGAGGTATGGGGTACCTGTTTTTGATAGTCCTCTTATTCAGGACTATAATCTATGCACATGCGAAGGGTACCATCTTTCTTCTTCACTAAAACAACTGAAGAAGCGAATGGTGACTTACTTGGTCGAATGTGGCCCATAGCAAGCAGCTCCTTGATAGTCTTCTCTATCTCATCCTTAAGCTGCTTAGGATGCCTGTACGAAGTAATCATGACGGGCTTAGCGCCCTCCTCAAGCTCTATAATGTGCTCAATACCCCTGTCTGGAGGTCTCCCTGGTGGAATATCACTGAAAAGCTTCTCATGCTTAACTCTCAACTGCTGAATGTCAGGATGATACTCGGCCTTATGTTGTCCCTCCTGAATAGGTGTCAATGTGCACTCGGCAACCCACTCTACCATGTCATGCCGCATGAGTCTCTCCATCCGACGGAAGGAAATAGTCTTGACATTGCTGTCCCGAATGGCCTTCAGGATATGTGTCTTCCCATCCACATCAAACCGAATCTCCATGTTTTTGAGACGAAGAGTGACTTCCTAAAGGGAATGAAGCCACTTCATGCCCAAAATTAAATCAATATCTCCCATGTTCACCACATAATAATCAGCCTTGAATTCATAGTTATTCAAGCGCAAGGGGAGATCCTTAATCATACGATCACACCTGAGAGTGTAACCATCGGCCACCTTAACCCTAATGCCTTCGAACTCCTCAATTATGAGTCCACGTTTCTCTACAAATCTAGCATTAATAAGATTGTGGGTGGCTCCTGTGTCAAGAAGGGTGATAACCCTTTGTCCTGCCAAAACTCCACAAACTAAATGAACCCTCCTGTTGAATGCTAGACAATCGTGCCTCCTGAATCTAAAACTTGGTCTCTACCTCTACCCTAGGCTCCGAAGCCTATGGTTCTGACTCCTCAAAACTCTCCTACTGTTCGGAACTCTCAGATTCTGAATCCTCATAATAAGCCCACATCACTCAATTGGCCTTGCCCTTAGGCCGCAAAGGACAATCATGTGGCATCATAGGGACCCTTGCAATAGAAGCAAAGCTTCTTCCTGCGCAAATCGTTAAGAGCCTCCCGATCCAAGGGTACTACTAATTTCCCCTTTGAATCACTCTTAAAATCTGATTTTTCTCTGTTAAAATCTGATTTCTCTCTGTTTTTATTGAATCCCTTATTGTCCCGGAATGAAGTGTTTCTGGAGTTGAATTTGCTGGATGGTGCTGCAAATTCCATACTGCGTGCCTTCTTCATAGCTTCTTGTAACGAAGAGGGATCAAATGCTTTGATCCAACCTCTCAATGGTTCCAACAGTCCCTCCATGAAAAGCACAACTAGACGCGTCTCTGAAATATTAGGAACCATAACTGACAGTCTCTGGAAATCTCCTATGTAGGACTCCAAACTGCCACTCTGTCACAACTGAGCCAAATCTCTGAAATAGGATTCTGGATCCTTCCTGTCAAATCGTTCCACCAACCTGTCAACGAACTCCTGGTATGTGGTGATACGATCGTGCTGGAGTGTCACCATCCCATGATGCCACCAGTCATAAGCTGCTCCCTCCAGATGCAATGTAGCATACCTAATAGCATCCTCCTCAGCCATAGGACGCAATGTGAGGAAAGTATCAAGTTTACTGATCCAGGCCTGTGCTGTGACCTTGCCACTACCGTCAAACATAGCTAGAGTAAGTCTGTTTGTGGCATGCTTCATATCGCTATTATTATTATGTCTAGGCCTCCAATCCTATCGGCTCCTGAGATGCTCTCTCCTCTGTGTGATGAATCTGTCAAAGGTAATCCTCTCTCTGACCTCAAGTGGTACTAACTCTCACTCATCGTTCGCTGCCATAAGTGTATCAACGAACAAATCCTCATGCTCCTCACCTGCAACAGCTTCATCGGGCTCCTATCTCACAAATGTAGGCCTAGTTGCCCTGTCTGTCGTCCGTGAAACAGTCCTAGGTGCTCTCCGTGATCCTGCATCACTCCTGTTCTCGTCACGATGTGGTGACGGTCTCCTCGGCATACCTAACCTTTGGATTGCCACTGCCAACTGCTGTAGTACATCATTGGACTGCCGTTGACCTGCTCGTAAATCTCTAAGAGTGTGTAGAACCTCTGCATCGTCCTGATCCCTAGGGTTTTGAGGAATATCTGTTTTGTCAGCCATGATACCCGGCTGCCTGTTCAAACCCTGTTGCCTATCAATCAAGGCTCTCCTACAAGTATAATATCTGTGAGGCCCAACCTCTTGTGGCTGCATAAGAATGCTAAACCCTCAGCTGGCAGGATTTAGCTCTGATACCACTATAGAAACCCCTTGTTCTCACTAAACTCTGAATCTGTCTGTTTTTGCTTGTTTTGAGCGTTTTTGGTTTTTTTGGTGTTTTTGCATGAATAATTGAAAAATGCGATTTTGAAAGAAATTGCTTTTAAAATGTAAAATAAATATTACAATGCCAAGAATGATGGAAACTATTGAATCTAACAATGCCAGACTGTTTATTGATCTTCTGGAGTGATTACATTACAGATCTGATAACTTGCAAATGAAAAAAGCAACACTTTTAATGATGAAAACCTGGTATTGCAGCAGCCTGATGATCCTCATGAAATGGTACGGCTTGTTGTGACCATTTCACACATCGCCCCATTGCAAATGGGGACCCCCTGTTTTCGCTTTTTGCCTCGGTGTTGCAGTTGCATGTCACTTGTCTTTTTACAATGAGGTCATCATTTTGAGGGTTCCAAGTCAGTCAGTCTGCCGAGAGTCATCTGAGCCAAGTCAAGAATCCATGCTTGAATCAGCGCGTAAACGTCACCATCGTGCTTAGAGGGCCTGGGAGACGAAGATCGACTGTCGTTTCAGTCAAATCCGACACTTCCAAATTTTTAGGGTTTCTCACCCCGGGCCCCCTATTTTCTAGGACCTACTTTTTTGGCACTTTTGGGCAATTCTGGGATCCCTATTTTTTAGGGTCTATTTTTGGAAAGTTGCTATTTTTGGAAAATTTCTACTTTTAGAAAGGTCGCGAGTTTCAAAAATCCACTCAGAAGTTCGAAAAGATCAACGAAACTCTCAGAAAATTGATTTGAAAATTTCATGAATTCATGGTGAAATTCTGGAAAATGTTAAATATCTGGAAAAAAAATCAGTCAAAAACAAGAAAAATCAGACCAGAAACATTGAGATCTGGAAAAATCAGGTCATAACAAGTCAGATCTGAGGTCGAAGTCACAGAAAATTAACTCAGAAAAGGGTGGAATTCATAAGAAATCTGGTTAAGTCTGAAATTCGCCATGAAGAAGGATGGTCCTTGAAAAGTGGGACGGAAGGAAGGAAGAAATGTCAGACACTATCCAAAGTCCGCCCAGCAGTGAAGGAAAAATGGCAAAGACTAAGGAAGGTTCGCCCAGCACTAAGGAAGCATGTCCATGCAGCAAGAGGCAATGTCCTTGGATCTTCCAAAGTCCGCCTTGCATATCCTTGCATATCCTTGACACTTCCAAAGCATATCCTTGCACATCCTTGCATCATCCAAAGTCCGCCATCCACTTTAAAGGAAGTGCCAAGGTGTCATAAAGCCCGCCATGTGCAAGAGAGCATGCCAAGAGGTCTTGAAGTCCGCCATCTGCCTTAAGGAGAGATCCAAAATACTCATGAAGTCCGCCCTTGAAAGGTGGGACTTGGTTAGAGGCCTTTTAAAGTCCGCCTATGCATGTAAAGGGGAGAAAAATCAAAAAATTTACTAAGTGTTGAAGCCCAGCAAAGGGAATTTCGAAATTTGCCAAGTATGAAGGGTGGAGAATCCTTTCCAAAAGGATAGAATATTGAGACAAATCCTAAAGATCTCCAAAGTCCGCCCATGCACGTCCTAGGATCCTCTAAGGTCCGCCCAGCAACAAAGAGGGATGTCCAAGCATCCAACAAAGTCCGCCATGCTGGTGGAAGATGCCATCCAAAGTCCGCCTAGGCATGTGAGAAGAGGAAAAATAAAAATTTTACTAAGTGTTAATGCCTACCAAGGGAAATTTCGAAATCTGCCAAGAGTAAGAGCTTAAAGGGGTGGAAAACTGATTTTTTTTTTTGGCTAAGTGTTGTGATATTTCCAAAGAGACAAATGCTAAGAAGCTAAGAAGTCCGCCCTAGAAAAGAGGGACGTCCAAGATGCATATCCAAAGAGGAAGGAAAGTCCGCCATACACTTGAAGAGGTTGGCAAAGATCTATGAAGTCCGCCATACACTTAGAGGAGGCTAGCAAGGTGCTAAAGACGTCCATGACACTTGTCCAAGGTGCTAAGGAAGTCCGCCTAAGCACATGAAGAGGGAAAAAGAATGATTTTGACTAAGTGCTAATGCCAAGTCCAGAGGAAGGTTCGAATATTTGCCTAAGTATAGAGGCTAAATGATGAAAAGTTGAGATTTTTGGCTAAGTATCCTGACACTTTCAAGAGGATAAGTGCCAAGTTTGAAAGGACAAATGCTAAAGAGGATTGGGATGTGGCAAGAAATAAAACGAAGTGTGCCTAGCACAAAAGTGGAAGAGAAGCTAAATTTTGCCTAAGTCTGGAGAAAATACTAAGAAATTGACAACTTTTGACGAAGAAAAATGCACAAGGCAAGGAGAAAGGATAAGATTGCCTTTGCCCAGAAGGAAAGGGGAATTTGTCAACCGTCCAAGAAATTCGCCCAACGAAGACATCCGGACGAGGATTTTGCCTATAAAAATTCGACTGAGCAAGAGAAAATTTGACTTTGGCAGAAGAAAATAGGCTCAGTGCAAGAGAAAAGTTGGCTATGGCAAAGAAAAACAGGGATCTGACATAGAATTTGTTGACGGAATGGCTTGAATTTTGGTTTGGCTAGACGAAATTGAGGATAAAATTGGAAAATACACTCTTAGCCAAGAAAAACGAAGAGGAAATCGAAATAGCCATGGGTCGAAGACGAACGGGTTGGAATAAATTAAAATATTTTAATATTTTAATAATTTATTTTCAATGCCTTGGACAAAATCGAATTCGCCAGACAATGTTTTGGAGGAAAATAATTTGTGCCGGCCAGAGATAAAATCCGAAGGGCAAAATTAAATTCACCATGGCTTCAGGAGAGAGAGTGGTAAAAATTCAGGAGAGAGAAAATCTGAATTTGTTTATTTTATTTCTTGCAGGTGGATGACGACGCGAGGCGAGTCTTCAAAGAAGAAGCAAAGGCATGGAATGGAGGCAAGTCTGCTTCAAGCCAGATAGAGTGAAGGAAAAAGATGGCACAAGCACGAGAAAGTCTGACTTTGCCCAAGCTCAGCATGTCCAAACCTTTTCCGACTTTGCTTGGAGAAGGTATGTCCAGACATCCATAAGATCCGCCAAGTACAATGGCAAACATGATGCAAAGTCCGACCTAGACCAAGAAAAGAAATGTCAAAGTGTTGAGAAGGTTCGCCAAGCATAGAGATAAGATGGCGAAGCCACTAGCAAATCCGACTTTGCTCAACTGAGAAATGGCACAAGCATGATAAAGTTTGACTTCTCCCTAGACATGTTTGTCCAAAGTGGCTTGAAGTCCAAGCTCATATGAAGTCCGCCCAAGGAGAGGACGAGAAAATTGGCTAGAAGAATTCACTAAGTGTTGGACGGAAAACAGGAAGGATGAAGAGGAAAATAAAGAAGAAATGAATAAAATCCTTAGCACAAGCCAGATTCAGAATTGAAGGCAAATCCACAGGCAAAGTTCGTTCGAGCATGGTGTTGAATGATCCAGATGATGTTACAAAATGAACCTGAATAGCCAAAATTTGGCTAAGTCTAGGAAATACTTCACAGAGGAAATTCCAATTTCCTCCATTGTGGCGAAAGCACAAAGGCATTCTTCTCCAAATTCTAGACACTTGAAAGGAATCCAAGATCAAAGTTAGGAAGGAACAAGCACAACGGACAGAGTCATCGGCAGGGAAAATATTCTAAGGCAAGCACGTGGAAGAAAAACGAAGCAACCAAGGAAGACATCCAGCACGCTGAGGTGGCGCCTCGTCATCTTCCAACCAATCAAATTGTTCCAAATCAACATGCAACAACTTTCTATTTTATTGTTGGTTTATATTTAGCAAAAAGGACAAGTGTCCTCGAATGAAATTTTCTCATTGGTCGAAAGTGACAAACCCTAATTAGGGTTTTATTTTGTAATCTCGGCCGTTGATTTGAAATCAATCTTGGCCATTGAATTGTAATTGGGGAGCCTATAAATTGAGCTCGCCCCCTCATTTGTAATGTGTGGAGACAGATTATGTATATTGTCGCATTGAGACTATTTTGAATGATAAAAGCTCTTGAGCATGATTTGCCTTGAATCACTTCTTATTGTTGAATAGTAAGCGAGGTTACATATTGCCTTCCGCCATAGATTAGAGTTAAAGTTAGATTAAATAGAATTTGCTTTGAAAAGTTGTTAAATTGAATGAGAGATTGATCGTATTGATTCGATGGTGAAGTGTAGCTCATACTTTTTTCGAATGGATGATTTGCATTCGATTTGTAAAGTTAGCCTGAGCTCTTAAACGTGGAAGCTTAACTTCAACCTCATTCGAGGTGTGAAAATTATTCTCACAAACCCCTTGAAGATTGCACCCACTTTGCGTATGTTGTCCTGCAGGAGGCGAAACAAAGTGTGGTTTATTCCTCTTCACCGAGTCCTTACTGTCTCTTGAGTTCTTAGGCTTAGACTAGATTCTCCTAAACCCTATTCTTTTTGCCATTTTTTTTGAGATCCACAATTGAAAGTCCTAATTGAGAACCTACAAAGATAAATTTCCTAAGTCCCTAGCTTGTGCAGACTTTCTACGTAAGTCCCCTTGTTTATTACCAGCATTATCACAACGACCATTGAGCTTATCCACACGTCGAGACCCGACTAAAGAAACCTTGGAATCGCCATATGATCTTCTCGCAATCTTAGCATACGCGGTGGTTTTTCAAGAGAGGATAAAGTGTCTTTGGACATTTTATTCTGTGTGTTCGGTGGATGATAAAACGTACACCAACACGGCTGTAATAGAAATCCACTTTCTCCCTCTGCCAAATGATCCAGAAAGAATCTAGATGAAAATACGCCCCTGTTGGTGAAGACAGAGTGCCCAAAGGTGAAGCACTTTTCCCAATGTGAAAAGTACGGCCTGGTACAAGGAAGTACAGCCCAGCAGCAGACTGGTACGGCTCAGCAACAGCAGTAACAGATTTGTACAGATCTTGAGAAATATATCTGGGACTTGGAAAATGGACGCCAATACTGAAGAACCCTTCCCGGATGATTTCCAAACTAAAAACCCTGAAGATGAATCAACTGTGAAGCTCTGTGACAACCTTTGGCTGAAGTTATCTCTCTGACAAGCAATAAATCAGTTGGTATTTCACGGCCTCTGAATTGCAAACACTGAAGATGGCTCGTTCTCTAGTGCACGGTGAAAACTGGAACCCTTGGCTCTATTCTCAGAAGGAATACTTGACAAAAATTCGATTTCTCAACATAATGCCTTTGTTTTCAATGAAAACCCTTATATCCTCAAGAGGGTCGACTTTTTCCTCAATAGGCATCATTTAAATAAAAGTTGAATTTTAACTTTTAATTTTTCAATAGTCTCGATGCACTTTTAATTATAAAATATAATTAAAAAGTGGCCCCCTTCAATGTTGGTCGAACCCTTCAAGAAATCACTTAAGTTATAATATTAAATAATATTATAACTTTATAATATAAGCTCCAAATAATTAATACTTAATTTGACAATTAAAATATTAATATCTCCCTCAAAATACGTCTGATTCACGAACCATCTGAAGCTGGTGAATAAGTGATTGATTTTGCACATGACCAAACCATAATGCTAAAAATAGTAGGGGCTGAATGATCTTACTTACTAAAAATAGCAAGTCAGGCAAATGATGTCTGAATGACCCCGAACGAAAGCCAACTGGTAAATTCTGACAATCTGAAGCCAAGCCAAGCTCCAACAAGACCCTCTATCCATCCTATCAGCCTACGAGGGTCGCATAATAGGCTAATCATAAGCTCTGAGAGATGTCAACTGGAAGGGGACATTACAGAAAACTGACAAGGGCAAGAAGACTGTTAAGCTACGAGGGGGAAAGAAGAAAAGGCCAAAATGAAGTACGAGTTCCATGGGGTTGAGTGTACCTCAAAGATTACCTCCAATTGGGGCAAAGTAACAAATATAGATTTGGGACATGTTAGCATAGACGAATTCAAACAGCGAGTCCTGGTCAACCCAAAACCCGAGGCTTTGAGAATAAAGAAGAGTGGAATTGCAAAGGCAACAGGTTTTCCTCCCGCTCTGATCAGCCCAGAACTAATCTTTGCATGCAGAGAATGCTACCACGCACAATCTAGAAGGATAGTCACTGTGGACGGGCGAGTGTTGGCTAATCTGACTCCTATGTCAATCGAAAGAACATTTGGCAACCCCTTGTTTGATAAAATGGAGGAAACCAAGAAAGAATATGCCTCAAATGTGTGGAATCAAGACCCCACCGGTTGCAAAAGAACCATCAATCAAACATGACTACTCGAGAAGAGGGGCAATGGCAACAAAGTACCTAAAAAGCTATACCGAAGCGACTTCATGGAGGAAACCAATGACCTCATAACACTCCTAAGCAAAGTGATGGGCCTCCCTCCAACAATTTTCGAGGAGTGGATGTTTAACTTCGTGGAAGAAATCCTCTGAGGAGAAGCCAAGTTTCATTGGGCGAAGATAATCAGTGATAATCTGCATAAACAGTTAGTGCGGTAAAGAAGACTAGGGAGTTCTATATGACCACCTACATTGTGTATCTTCTAGCAGTCACTTTTCCATACAAGGGATTGGATTGTGTTGGGCAATTGGGAACTAAGAAAGGGCAAACACCAGTCTACAATTGTTACCCACAGCTTCAGAATAGAAATTATAAGAAAGATTACAGGTGGGTCAATGATGCCTTCATCATACACATTGTTCGGACTCTGTCAAAGGACTATCATAGAAGGATGTCTCACAGTGCGAAGGCGTTGGTTAAAGGCTTCGGGTACTGATTCATTCAGTTCCCCAAGTTTACCTACATAAGGCCAGAAGGATTTTCAGGGTTTCCATACTACTTACCCAAGAATCCAAATGATAGAATAATCCTGTTAGAGTTAACTCGGCACTTGCAGACTACCAATTCCTTGTTACAAGACAAGCACCATGTTGGGGTTCCATACCCCATTGCATTCGAACAAGGAATGTATTCATGCCCCATTGCCCCATGTGCAGAGTATTCAAAGAAGGAGCTTGCAAAATACAACTTTGAGTTGCATACAGAAAGAGGAGACCTGGATCCTCTAGGTAAATTGAAAAAGCGGTTTGGAAAGCAATATGCTCACAGGCCCCACCCTGAAGACTTTTGGGCGAATTGCGATGATCATCATGACATCAAGAGGAGATTCTACATGAGAATGACTGCAAAATTTGTAAAGTCCATTAGTTTGTTTCCAATACCTGACCAGGCAATCGAAAAAGATAATGTTCTTGATGAAAGATACAATGCTCTCACCAATGTGCAAAGCCGGAGGTCAAGGATTTAGATACTGTCACTCGCCCAGTGGAACAAAGGACTAAGAAGTGGCTCGATGATCAAATAGCCCAATTGCAGCAACAAGGCGTGGAGCTAACATATGGAGAATTAGAGGATGACATTGAAAGCGAGACAAATAGTGGCAATGTTGCGGGTTCTTCGGGAGAGGCTCCCAAGTCTCCACCTGTTACAAGGCCAAAGAAAAGAAAAGAAGTGATGAAGCAGCAGCCAAAGCAAAAGGTGTATACCAGAAAGACAGTTGAGGGGCAAAGACCGCCAAAGAAGCCCAAGAGAACGTGAACCTTTGTTCCCGATATGCCTGCCATCCAAGAAGAAGGGTCCCCTCCACAGGAAGAAGAGCAACCACAATCTCCACCACCCACCACCTCTGCACTTCCAGCTGCCGCCACTGCACCATCTCCCTCCACTCCTCAATTGTTGCCCATGTCATCTCCACCCACTGTGGACATCTCGGTCCATCTCACCTCTACTTCCCCGACCGCTCTAATATTCGTGGTGGATTCCTCTTCTACTACTTCTCCACTATCATCTTCCTCGCTCCCACCTCCATTGCCAACTATCTCCACCTTGCCACCCTATGTGCCCACAACCTCTATGGCACCTCTTACCTTGCCAGAGACTTTTGTCTCCTATTTGCAAAGCGTGCCACCTCAATTCTTTAAGGTTATTTTGAATCCCTGGGTTAAACCACTCATGGCCAAACTCGCTGCATCGCTACCTGTTCCCCCACCTCCTACCGAACCACCTAAAATGGAAGCCACAATGCAAATCTATGAAGATATGGAGAGGTTAAGTAAGGAACAACCAAAAGAAGCAGTGGATGTCACTAAGGAGCCTAAGGACTCGGACCGTGATGACTACTATGAGCACATCGAGGAGGGTTTGAGGATTGATCTTGATGAAATAGCCTCAGATGAAGAAGGGCAACAAACACCCAAAGATAGAGAAATGAGTGGGTTTGATACCTACTATGATGTAGAACCTGAGGATGAGCAGCCTCAAGAGCATAATGATAAAGAAGCGAGTCTAGAGGAGCACCATTCTGAGGGAGAAGGAAAGGACACAGAAATTGATACAAGAAAGGATAGTGAACTCCCAAAGACCAGCCAAGATGAGGGCTTGCAGTATGAAGAAGTGCCTCCAGATGGAGAGCAAGATAAAGAAAAGAGAAGTGAAGATGAAAAGAAAGACGAACCGGCCCAAGAAGAAGAAGATATTGACAAGAGATGCAAAATCAATGGAGCCTGCCGAAGAAAAAGGAATGACACAAGAAGAGGAGCAAGATTGTTGGCATTTCAATTAGCACCTCTGGAGTGCTTATTGGAAACGGACAGCTATTGCAAGTGTTTTAGTAACTGCTCCTTCGGATTATAGAGAGGACGATCCCTCTTTGCTGATGTTATGCGTAAAAAAGTACAGTAGACTAAGATTCCTTATCTTTTTTACTTAACGGCAAGACACAAGGGTGCACAAAAACAATGCGTCGTAGCTAAGCTTTTCTCAGGTTTTTGTAGATCTTAACTACGACTAAACTAGGTTTTAATCTATCCTATCTCCCCAAGATAAACAGAGCATGAGGGCATATGAGCGGGAATGGATGGTTGGATTACTTGGTCCAACCATCTCACCAGAATGGGTCCAAGGCTCCAAACTCTCAAATCTATGCTAGAATACGGCTTTATGCAAGCAAACACTCTTTACGGTAAGATGGATCTCAGACTTGCCAAGGAGAAGGAACCCCTGTCCGAGGTATAGGCTAGGAAACAACTTACTAGAAAAAACAAGGTACGATGCCTTGGCTAACAGGATTCCCGAGGAGGTGACGACACCTATCCAAAGTGTAGGCTGAAAGACAATTCATTAAACAACATCAAACGATAACTGTCAACAACAAAATATCCAAGGAGGAGGAATCCCTGTCCAAGGAGGAGATTTAAACAAGTTATAATAACAAAACGTTGAAAGAACTCAAATATTTGGATCAAAATGCATGCGCTTTCTAATTTTCTTCTTCAAATTTCCTCAACGAGTTACAAAGAATTGGGACATGCAAAGGCACGAAATCATGCACAATTGCTCATCAAACCAATCAACTCTCATCCAAGAGTGAACAAATAAGCACTTTCAAACTTGTTGGCAACAATGGCGCAGCAATTTTGCATACTAAATAAAAGTTAATAAATAATGAGCCCAAGGCTCTTATTTATAGAAACTCAAAGAAGTAGGCAACCCTAAAATCCCCTTGAGTTAACAATCAGTTCTTGCCAATCAGCAAGATCTATTCCTATGTCTAAAAGTAGGTGAGCAAACAGTCAATTGGAAATCTACTTCAGTTAACTGAAACTAAACAAAGATTCAACAAGAAATCTACTTCAATTGACTAAAACTAAACTAAAGGTGACCTTAACTATAAAATTTGCCTCCAAAATAGACATCCATATTTAGTGGAGATCTGAGATCCATAATTCGTGGAAGTCAAAATAGACACCTATAATTAATGGGATCTGAGATACATGATCAACGGGATCTGGAGTTAATTTGGAAAGGGGCATCAAGTTAACTTCAGTCACCATTAATGCTATTCTGGAGGGTAGGACGTCCTTTGTGGGTGCTTTACACCTCACCACCTCTAGTCAACAGTTCTTCTAACCAGGTGTTGACTTTTTCTGCCTCTTGCAAACTGCTTTTGATATTTGATATTCTTTGCAGTTGTGTCATCCAGCTTTGTCAACATGGAATGTGGAAGGTAGTGTGGTAGTAACCAGTGGTGGCTCTATGTTTGGAATGACTACCTTCCACATTTGGATATCCATTGAACGGTGATGTCATTAACGCCTTCCAAGGCGTCCAACTTGACTACGGGCTTTACTTGATGCATGTTTGTGTCGAGTGTTTTCAGAAATTCGTGAAGTAGGACAATTTTGGTCTTGATTTCAACTTGAGAGTACTATATTCTAAAAAACTCGATTGTTGATTGTAAACATAGATATGTTCAAACAACTTCTAAAAAACCCCTAAAAATAGCTACCCGCCGAGAAGTATTTTTTTAGGAAAAAATTTGAGACATGGGTTTTGTTCGTGCTTCAATGTTGAACAAACCCAGTACATTAGATTTTTTATTCTGTGACTTTTTCGGAAAAAACCCTAAAATTAGGGGCATCAAGTTTGTTGTTTCTGGAAAATTTGAAGAGATGGGTTTTGCTGGAAAATTGTGTTGATCATACCCAGTTGGCCAAATATGTGATAGCCTGTTGTTTTTTGTGACATGCAAGAAGTTTAAGACAAAAGAGAGGAAGAAGACAAGAAGAATATTGGAAGTTATTTGTTGCCTTCTTATAAAAATCTGCCTCTAGATGCAACCTCTAAGAAAATATCCTTTTGTGCTGCCGATCTTCAAAAAATGATGAACAGTCAAAACCCTATGTTAGATCTTGAAAAGATGCCTTGGAGAGCAAATGACTGTTCTTGAGCTCCAACCTACAAAGACAAATAATGAATAATAATGTCCAAGCTTGATACATAGTGATTGATGCCTGTATGCATCAAGTATGGGCACCAACTCATGATTGAGGAGTGATTTGGCTTGATCTAGAGTTCTAAACACTGATTTCCACTGATTGTGGGACGTTTTGGCCAAGATGGCCTCCAAAATCTCTAACTCAAGTCAACATAACTGATCTTGACTTTTTAGGCGTCCTTGATTTTTGAACACTTTTTTTATTATTTTTTTTATGGTGAAGTGCCTCTATTTGATCCTTGCTCCCGATCGTTCAATTGATCTTTAGCTAATGTTGATGGATTCACTGCTAAGATGGAACAACCCTGATTAAATGTGTTTGGGAGCTGAAAACCCAAAGATTGAATCTAATGCCTTCAAATCAAGGGTGCCTTTCTTTAACAGGGGCGCTTTTGGCCTCAGACTTAGTCAATTTCTTGACTGTTCTTCAATTTCATTATTTTGACCTCTGTGTTTTGATTTGAGATCACTACTGACTGATGAGTCTGATGATCTTGTTGAAATGTGGGATGGATAACCAACTCAGTCTTAGGAAGGATGACTAGTTTCACAACTCCTGAAAGTTTGTTTAGGTCCTTCAAAAGCATGGGCGCCTCTGGCCAACAGGAGCACTTTTAGCTTTTTGACTCATGATTATCATGTTGCAAACCTTCAAAAGTGGTCCGAGTTTGATCTATGTTGTCAGGTGTCTGATTTGTCTGATGTCTTCGCTAATAGTGTCGTTATTGAGATTGATCAACACGGAGAACGTCATGCTAGAGGTCACCAAGCTTGCAAACAGCATCTAACTTCCCAAAAAGATGGGCGCCTTTCTTCAACAAGGGCTCTTTTGACCAACACTTAGCCAATTTCTTGACATTCTTCTTTCAACTTTCACCGTTAGGTGTCTTCTGCTTGATCTTTGCCTTTGATTGTTTGACAGGTCCTGCGGACACGTAGCTAGATTGATCGTGAAGCTGAGAGAGAGCTAAGCAGATGCCATGTAGACAGCAGTGGTTGGAAACTTCATCAGGTGCCTCAGATTCAAGGGCCCCCCTAGCCAGCAGGGGAGCTTTTGCCTTGTTATGCACTGATTTATCATTGATTTTGTATGCTCTGATGATCAACCATTGCTGTCGTTTGATATGTCTTGCAGGTTGGTTGACAGGTTCGTTGCGAGGTTGAGCTGATGTCAGAGAGATCACCTAAAGATAAGTTTGCTCAAAAACTGACATCTAGATAGTCTTATGCTTGGGCGCCCCTGGTCAGCAGGGGCACTTTTTTCATGTTTTGACTGCCCTTTTTGATGACTTGCATTACAGCATCTTCTGACTTCGCTTACGTTTGCCAGTGATTGGTGAATCAAGTGACCATGCTTGACGATGTGTTGGGAAGCCACCAGGAACATGAAGATGACTGCATTGTTAGAAGTTGATAACTATTTTGGACCCTCTGGATTCAAGGGCGCCCCTACTGTAGCCACAATTCCATCATTTCCTTTGAAAAACTTCATCTATTCACGCTTGACATTCGCCGTGCATCGTGACTGTTTTGAGCATTGTCATTGATGGCGCGTACATGTGTATCTTGGCAATCACCTTCACTGTGCTGTGTGTACGGGTGTTGGAAAAATGACTAAGGCATTTGACTGCACAGCCTCCTCTTGGTAGCAAGGCGTGCATTCTCCAGACTTAGTCAATTTTCAGCATTTTTACTTTTGAAAATCCCCTCTGTGAACAAGCATTTTTTTGGAGTATTCCCGCCATGGATTCATCGTTGAAGCTTTTGAAGCTTAGCTTTTAGCACCTGGTACTAGCCAATCTGCCATTAATGGCTGCGGAGGTCCTAACTTTCTTCTTGAAAAATGAAAATAGACCCACCAGAGTAAAACTAACGTTTTGATGATTTTGACTTCACCAATGTGATCATGAAGTCAATTTATCCTATCAAAATCATTTTCAATCAATTCTGGAAAGGTCCTATTTTCAAGGGTTTCACTAAAAATAGGGGCACGAAACCCTAATTTTCAAATTTTCAAAATTTTGCACACATGTTCCTTGACACAAACCCACAAAAACCTTATGTTCTATTTGACCTAAAACATACTTTTGACAACATTTTTACGTGAACTAGATCATTTTTAAAAAAATGTCTCTTTGAAGCAAAAATTTATTTTGGGTACAACAAAGATAAAGGAGAAAAGAATGTCCAAGACGCTCCCAAGCAAGAAGAGGAGGAGCTTTCAAAAGATCAGGAGGGAAACAATGAATTCAACACTACGTCCTCCGACCAACAAACAGAAGTCCCCTCATGGCTGGAGCAGCAGTTGAAAAGAAAAGCTCTCGTGCTCCTAGATCCTACGGCTCGTTTGGAAGCTATATTGGCTCGAGCCCAAGTGAAGACGCGAGAAAAGAAAAAGCCAAAAGTGAGATCACACATCACAACAGACACATCAGGCTCGCGAATATTGCAAGTGGCAACCCCGGCAGTGGACAAGGATGCAGATACCCTTCAGGCCAGGGACTATCAAGTAACTACTATCAATTTAGGCCCTGCATCCAAAGATGAGAAAATTGATGACTTCCAAGGGTCCATTACCACAATTCTGGAACAAATGGATAAAGACCGGGTCTACAAGGAGGGAGTTGAAAGGACAAGTGGCAAGGTGGTGCCTCCATATATGTAATGAGACCCAACATCCAGAGCTCCAATGGAATCTTATTTTTGCCACCTATCAAAGAAGTCAGCGAGTAACATGAAGGGTGGATAAGTCACATGAATGGTTCAAAAGGTCATGGGCATGGGTAACAAGGCATCACATTCAAAATGCACAATCATTATTTGATCTTGCAAAAAGGAATTGAGGCGGGACATGTAAAGATTTCCTTGATCTTTACAAAATCACACTTTCCCAAATTGCAAAACATTCTTAAGCTATCCCACAGAGATTTGGGAGAAAAATTAGCCTTGTCAAAGGAAGATCTGATCTGCCCAACAACTAGTTGTTATTGAATTCAGAAAAGTGATTCTAGAGAGGTCCTTGATCAACTAGGCGTTCAGCCTATGTTGTCACTTACTTGGCTAAAATTTGACCTCTTAGAATTAATAACGGTTACAAGATACTGACGCAGGAGTTGGATCGAGAGAGGTAGTGAGCGTGAATTCATAAAAGAATAGGCGAGGGCTGGCGTGCTATTGACTGATTTTCTGGATTTGCTGCGAACTCTCAGTCGAGGAGTAGATGGTTAAGGCTGAAGATACATGTGTAAAAAACCACAAGGAAATGGTGAATGATTTCAAGAGGATCACCTTCCGCATCACCAAATCAACCTTCACAGAATGGGATAAACTCTAGGCTATTATTGGAATGTTTTTTTATTATGCTACTCTACAGAAGGAAGTTGGAAATCCCATAATAGAAGATGAATATTGATGTTATAGTAGCAGCGGAGATTTCTTTCTCCTTTAGTTCATATATAAAACAATAATTAAATGCAAGAGACGGACCTCCTGTTTAAATAGTTAATTTATTTCAACCATAGCTGGAAGCTTATTGAAAAATTAAGCACCATTTGTGGTGATCTCTTTTATGGAAGGCGGGCTCTTCATGAAAAGGCATCTTAGTGTCTATATGTTCAAGAGGCGATTCACTTCATACGGCGTCAGTCAGCTTCGGTCAATTTAATAAATTTATCTTCTTAATAAAATATTCCCATCAAGTAATCTTCTACTTCTGTACTATCTGGTATTCTCATCTATCAGGTAATCATCTGTTGGCCTAAGATTGTAAAAGCTGATTTTCTACTCTTTTATTCAATATATAAGTGATATATTGATTTTCTCCCTCAAAGAGGGTTTTCCCAGGGTATATGTTGTGTTCTATTGTTTAGATTTGTTTTGTTTCTGCTTATTTCATTTTTTATCCTAAAACTAACATGGTATCAGAGCGGGTCTAAGAAAAGATCTGATCAGATTTGTTAAGCAGTGAAGTCAACTTTTCATCTAGGGCAAATCTTGAAGGCAAAAGGTTGCAAATTATTTCAGACCTAAGGGTAAATCTTTGAAGGTGAATTTGTGCGGAAAAAGAAGATGGTGATCGGTGTCAAGGTAGAAAATAGACTTGATGGAGCCACGAACTTCAACTCTTGGAAACCTAGGGTACTCATTGCATTAGAGGAGAATGATCTTAATTTTGTGGAAAGTGATATGCCCGAGCCTTTTGGTGATACTTAGAAAATCCAGTGGAAGAAAAATGGCACGAAGGCTAGAAAGATCATGATAGAATCTATGATGGATCACCACCTAATACCGATCATCTCCAAGTTGAAGACAGCTAAAGAAATGTTTGATACTCTAAAAGGATTATATGAGATCAACAACACCAGCAGAGCCCTTGCTTTGAGACAACAACTTCACCATGTAAAAATGGCTAAAGATGATTTAGTCATCTCATTCTTTATGAAGATTGCTGATTTGAGAGATCAGTTGAGCACTATTGGGGATATAATTGCAGACAGAGATCTTGTTATGTTGGCACTAAATGGTCTTCCTCAATCTTGGGAACCCTTTATTCAAAGCATCAGTGGGAGATCTAAGTTGCCCAAGTTTGATCGTCTTCGAGCTAATTGTATTCAAGAAGAGTTCAGGTTGGTAGCAAGAGGAATTGGGCGAAACTATCATGATGTAGAAAATCAAGTTCTTGCTACACATACTTCTAGAGATAGAGGCAAAGAAAGAAAGAGGAATAGAGACAGAGAATCAAATTCTACCCAGAACCGAAGAAGAAGGATCTCTCTCACATTCAATGTTTCAGGTGTGACAAGTATGGTCACTTTGCTTGAAATTGCAAATTAAGGTCTACACAACTTGTTTCTACTGCGGAAATTGACATAGGGACGTCTCAGAAGGAGCCGAGTTCTAAAGTCAATTCAGAAGGTTTCTTATTCTAAAGTCGATCAATTTCTTCGAAGTGGAGGAAATAACATTCAGAGGGAGTCTGACAAACCATTAGAGGCAACCTTGGACAAGGAGGTCAGGAGGTTGATGCAAGAACTTGGAGCTTCAAAGGGAGTCACGTCATCATGAAGATTTGTTGTAATGTATATTTCTCTGTCATGGAGAAGTATGAGGTGAAAGCCCTTGTTAGTGTATATTTCTCTAAGACGGAGAAATATGAGGTGAAAGCCCTTGTAGTGTATATTTCTCTGAGACGGAGAAATATGAGGTGAAAGCCCTTGTAGTGTATATTTCTCTGAGACGAAGAAATATGAGGTGTGAGCCCTTGTTCATCTCTGAGATGAACAGTCATGTTGAGAGACTCCATGACGACATCATGTTGAGAGACTCCGTGATGAACCCTTTGTACTTGTGTTTTTCTACACATGGGAGTAGCCATAGTGGACGTCATGTTGAGAGACTCCATGACAACATCACGTTGAGAGACTCCGTGATGGGCACTTGTACGCGTGTTTCCTTCCACACATGGGAGTAGCCATGTGGATGTCATGTTGAGAGACTCCATGACGACATCACGTTGAGAGACTCCATGATGAACCTTTGTGCTTTCCACAAATGGGTGTAGCCATTGTGGGCGTCATGTTGAGAGACTCCATGATGAGGATATATGGAAAGATATCTCCCTAGCTAAAAGGGAGTGTTGATGTTATAATAGTGGTGGGAGATTTCTTTCTCCTTTGAATTGATATATAAAACAATAATTAAATGCAAGGACAGACCTATTTAAATAATTTATTTATTTCTTCATGGCCGGCTTATTGAAAAAGTCGCACCATTTGTGTAAAGGCGTCTCTTTTATGGAAGAAGCCGACTCTTCATGAAAAGGCATCTTGGTGTCTATATATTGAAGGGTGATTCACTTCATTTGGCATCCAATTAATTTCAAGACAAGTTCGCACAATTAAGGGAGGAGTTCGACTTCATACAGCAGATCGATTCTTGCATCAAGGAGATCGATATTCTTTATTGCTTGTGTATTTGCATCTAGAGAGGTGCTATAATCTTTGCATCAGTTCGGCCTAGTGTGTGGCCTAAGATTGTAAAGCAGATTTGCTGCTCTTTTATTCAATATATAAGTGATATATTGTTGTTGGGTTTTTCTCCCTCAAGAAGGAGGGTTTTCCCAGGGTATATGTTGTGTTCTATTGTTTAGATTTGTTTTGTTTTTTGCTTATTTCATTTCTGATCCTAAAACTAACAAATACTTGTTAAAGTAGCTAAAAGACAAAATTAGCTACAGGAGGAAATAGGCTAAAGGACAAAATAGGAAAGAAGACAAAGTACCCTATTTTATATTGTAAATTTTGTACTCATATTGGGTGATGTGAAAACCCTAAGTTGGAATGAATTTGGACCATTCATTGTAAATTAATCTTTCCCATTCATTCTACTTTTGAAAACTATAAATAGGGGCATCCTCTCATTTTCAAAGAGAGAGATGAGTTGTTGTAAAAGGCATTCTGCAGCAATATATGAGAAAAGCATTTGAAGTTGATGGTTTCTTGGTGTATTGCTCATTATGTGTGCATGATTCAGCCTCCATATGTTTATTTCAGCTTGTTCATTTACTGTTTAAGTTCATTTTCAGCTTGCTAGCTCATGAATAGCTTACTAAAAATAGTACTCTGTACTGCGTTGTTATTCCCTTTGTGGATTGTGGGCTGCAAGGGGTCTTCAATGTCTTCCTTTGATGATGATAATGATGCATTCCCTGTGGCGTTGATTGCTGTTGGAGGGCTTTTTTCATGTCTGTACCAAGTTTGTTTATGACTGAAGTTACTTTGTCAAAGTATGAAAATGAATGTGGAAAGACTGTAAATTTTCTGTTATTATTTCTGAGTATTTTAAATCTGAAAGTGACTATTTCAAGCAAGTTTTTCAGTATTATTCCCTGCATTTTGTTATCTTTTTCTTTGGCATGTTAAAACTATGAATGGCTCATGAAATACCTTGCAAGAACTCTTGAAAAGAACATTACAAACAGCAAACAGAAAA
>VDFB02186744.1:0-15017 GCA_007258455.2 Sequoia sempervirens
CAAGATTTCCATCGCCTTAGAGTGAGTATGCATTTTCAAACAAACAACCTAGATCTAATCCACATCATGTTGGACAAACGGCCAAAGCTTGATCCACCTTTTTATTTTCGCTCTTCTCTTCCTTCTAGTTATTGCCGTTGCATGATCATGCAAATCATTCACCTTATGTGTGTCCTTTTGTGCTCATGTTGGTTTGACTTAGGATCTTAGATCCTGGGGGCTTGACCACTTCCTTGATCTTTGTTGTCCTAGACCATCTGCATTGGTACAATTGGACCTCTCTTGAATGTCTACTTTAGTGTGAGTTTAAAGCAAGTTCATCCTCTCACTAAAGTGGGGGCTAAATGTAGTGCAAAAAAATGTATCTCTTGCTTGATAGGGGAATAATTGATGATAAATTGGACTTAATGAGGCCTTTATTTAGTGTTGTAAGGTGTTTTACACATCCACATTAGGTCTTGGACCCTTGCAAACTGAATAAAATACATTTATTGATGTCTTGTAAAGGTCTTGTGAATGACTTTTGCACTTTCCTAGACTCTTATTAAGCATCTAAGTCAAATGAACCTATTTTTACCCTTATGAAATGTATTTAATTGCATTCTCACATTAATCTAGAAGGCTTGTAAATTAAACCTAATTCTAATCTAGTGTTGTAATGTGTCTTACACATTCACATTGGATGTTCCTTTCTAGGCTATGTGGACCTCATTTTAATGTTGTAAAGTGTATTTGATCACACTTTCACATTGAACTTTGTGTCCCTAGCCCTAATTACCCTTTACATCATCATTAATAGGTCCCTACGACACCATATTGTGCATCTCGAGGCTTATTTTGATCAAAGACCTGATAAAATCAACATAAAAACTTAAATTCTTCATTCCCCAACAATCCAACTGGAAAAAGAGCCCATGTGGGACTAAGTCGCCCATCTGGACAGATGAGTCCTATCCAAATGAGACTAAGTCACCTAGTTTGGCAACTTAGTCCCATTTGGGCTATTTTCGAGGTTTGAGGCGAGGGAAATTTGGATTTTAGGTTTTATTTTTTCAGCTCATGTTAGCCAGGGGATCAGGTGCTTGGGCATTTTAAGATTTGGATTTCCTATACCATAAACAAAGCTTTTGAAACCTAATTCATAACTCGATGCATCATTCATCCATACCAAGTCCAAGCAAGCTAGGGTTTGTTCTGAAAGTCATCAAGATAGCTTTTCCTGGGCGTTCAGGGGAAGTTCTTTACATTGTATTTGTTGCAATGAAGTCCCAGGATCACATCATCGTGGAGAGTTTCCTAATCCTTCACGTTTCCGTGAACAAGTATTTAAATGCTTGAACGCTTCGTTTGGTTGAGGTACCTGGGGCGATGGGAGGCCCCATGCCCTAACATTCAACTTTTCTCTCTTTTTCTTTGTGTGTTTGCAGATTTAGGTATCTTGAAGGATTGTAAATCATTGAATAATAGGTTGAAAAATTGTTGAAGAAATATCCTTGTTGGATAGTTCAACATCTACACAAAAAGTCATTTACAGTGTCAAAAATCAGAGTTTCAGAATTAGACACCTGGAGGAACAAAAAGTGTAGGCCGAGAGCTTCTGTTTCCACTTTCAGATTTTCATAAAAGAAAAAGTGGACTAAGTCACCAATAATGGTGGCTTAGTCCCACTAAACATTTTTTTCAGAGTTTTCTGTAGATTTGGATACCCATTTGGCTCAAGTGGGCTCCATAACAGTTTTCCAAATCTAGGACTAAGTCGCCCAGAATGGCGTAAGTGTCCCAATAGGCCAAAATTTCAAGATCAATAGCATTTCCAGTCTCCATTCCAGTCTGTAACATATTTCCAGGTGCACCTCTTCAATTCTATAGTTTTTTGTTTTGTTTCATGGTCATTTCTACGCCATTCAATGCATGTTTGCATATCACAATGTGTTTTCAAACACTTTACTTTTCCTTGGTTTTTATTCATTAGTCAACATCTTTTATCAATTATTCGCATCTAGGACATTCTATTTAGGCATATTTCAATCATATTTTCATTAGTTTTGAGTGAACCCCTAAGTTTTTGTGGGATGCATTTCTCCTTTTAGGTGCAAAACCCTAGAAGTGTAAGAGAGTGCCTTTCCCTAAAAATTTGTGGTTCAAATACTTCCCTTTGAAATGGATCCATTATGTTGAGGCTGCACTACTCTGATCAACATATGAATTTCATCCAAGGGGCATGTGGTGATGCTATAAGTCTCAGCACTAAGGCTCTCCACCCTATCAACCTCAAGGTCTCAATAGTACTCATCCCCTTGTGGTGAATCCACAAGGTCAACCCACATGCCATGATGATTTAACCCATCATTATCCATCTTAGTAAGCAACCCATCATTAAAGAATTGGTCTTCCCCCGAACTATCCACATGAATCTCAAAAAGAGGATTATGAAATGTCATTTCCACATCCATGTCAAAAGGGGAATTATCAAAAGTTTGGAAAGTATCTTTACCTTCTTGCTTGGGTTCTATTCCTTGATCATGATTGGATGCTCCCTGCATTAACTTTCATGTGGTAGTCCTGGACCCCCCTTGGGTTATTCCTCTCAACACCACTTTCCTATCACCCTCTTGAAATTTCAGCTCCATGGGTTTTAAGTTCAAGGTGATCTCTCTAGGGAGGGAGTCATCCCACAATAATGGAGTTACACTTTTTACATTAAGCAATGGCAGAATCAACATTTTCAAAAAAAACTACTTCGTACCTATAGTAGGTGACAAACTATTGGGTGAAATGATGTAAACTAGTGATTTGTGAGATTTTTCTGTAGATTTAAATGCCTATATTTTAAAAAAATTAGGAATTAAATTGTTTTGCGTCTCCTTTTGTTATTAACTAGTTTTTGTGTAAATGCAACTACATTTTAAAAGTATTAATGTGCCAGGCCGCATAATTTTTCTCTAGGATAAATTTTGATTCTTTTTAATTTTAGGTTCTCTTTCTTTAGTATCTATTGGTTTCATTTTGTTTCATAACATTTTGTTGAATATTTTTTTTTTTAATTAAGTTTTGAAGTCAAAACATTTACAATTTAGACATAGGTGCACTTCGGCACGCATAACTTTTTTGGTATGTATTGAAATTCAATTTTTTTTTTTGGTTAGAATGAAGACACCAATACCTAGGGCGTATATATTTTTCAAAAAAAAATTTCTCAAATTTAATATTTTTCCACAATGATTTTTCACTAAACTTGATGTTCAGTGAAAAACCTATGTTAAGTAAAACTAAAAAATAAAATATAATATAAAAACAAAATATATTAAATTTATAGTTGTTGGAAAGCTCGTTTCAATCTCTACAATTATCCAACTTGGTTTATCAAGTTGACTCCATTTACACCTCCTTCCCAAGCTTCGATAGTAAAAAAAATGCATAAATTTTGAAATGGTGGAGGGGAAGGTGAAAAAGGGGGTTCATTCGAACCCTCCTTCTTATGAAGGGGGTTCATTCGAACCCCCTTCATTAAAAGGGGGGTTGATTTGAACCCCCTTCATTAGTAGGGGAGTTCATTCGAAGCCCCCTTATATGGTGCAAAAGGGGGTTCATTAGAAGGGAGGGGGGTTCATTAGAAGGGGGTGGTTCATTCGAACCCCCTTCATTAGAAGGGATAAACCATTTTAAATTTTTTGATGAGCATTTCTAATTATTCTTCGTTCAAAAAATTGTAACCCACTATTATTGGAGTTTTACTGAGGCTTGAGAAGCCATTGCATTTCCCAAAACAACATTTGTGCCTCTTATATGCTGTATCAAAATCATTATATAGCCAAGCAACTAAATCTGTATAGAATCTTATACCCCAAGATAATATGACCAATGCCACAGCTAAACAAATTCTTAGATTTGACCTTTTGCTGTCTCTTCCAACAATGGAGAATTGTGGCACCAATATCCAAATGGAGAGAACGGTTTTCTTCCTTTTTAGCCAACCAGGTTGGATGGATCAAAGCTATAAAGAGAGCTAGGAGATAGCTATTGCTGCTTTCCTTCACTTTCCCAGGCTCTTCTTCTAAACCATCTTCTTCACTTTCCTCTTTTTTAGCTTGCTAGTCTAATTTTTTTTATTTTGATCCATTAGCTAAATGTGCCTCCATTTGATAATTCTTCCCCTATTCCAAACACTTATGTCCTAGGGACCATGGTTCTTTGCATGTAAATCAAAGGTTCTTCTTCCTTAGCTCTTTTTTGTGGTCTTTTCCACCATCTTTGAAGGTGTTTCTTTGGGCAGAATGTTCTCCCTGTTGTCACACTTCTTGTCTTTATCATGTGGAAAGGTCTTAGGTGTAAATTTGTTCTTAGAAGAGGAAGACTCCATGTCCCTAGCCTTTTTGATGGCCTCTTGTAGAGAAGGTGGGTTGAATGCCTTAATCCATTCCCTCAAAGGATCAAATAACCCATCTATAAAGAGAAAAATGAGCCCCCTCTTAGATATTTCAGTCACTAAAATTGTGTAATGTCCCCTTCTCAGTAGCCACTCGGGAGGATCATTTAGCCTTCATTATTCTCGGGGCTAAAGGAGAAATAAGGGAATAATAATTAAATTAATTGTTTATAAATTTATCTCCATAAATTAAAATAAAAAGGTAGCTTTATTTATAATTAATTTAATTAAAGTGAATAAAATAAAATAATAAATTATAAAGTCACTTTGGGAATAAAATAATAATAATTCTAGAAGATTCTTGGAGGAGATTGAAAAGTTATTTATAAGGAGCTATGAGCTAGCCATTTGAGCATGTCTTGGATTATACTTTTCATACCAGTTTGGTGAGAGCTTGAATGCTTGCTTGTCTGAGGGTTTGAAGACTCTAGGATACCAGTTTCGGTTGTGAAAGACCAACCCTAGCTGGAGGTTTGTGGAGGAAATCACATCAGGTTTCCTATAAGAGTGATTTTACAAATTTAATGGTCTTTGAACAAATTTGGAGAAGCAAAAAGGAGTTTAATTTTGTGAAGGAAGTAGTGGATATTTTGGAAAATCATTTTCAGTATTTTTGCATATCAATTTTCTCATCGTAGCTATTCATCATTGCTAAGAGAAATCGTACTTCTTCTAGAAGTTCAAGGTACAACATTTTGGTTATTAGAATCTATCAATTTCAGAGAATTTTGATTCATTTGTGATTCCTATTCTTGCTAGGAAGTGACGACATGATAGTTGTTGGGATGTGGTGAAGTTGTGGCTATTAAATCATGGTTTCAAGTACCTTCCAGTCACTGCCATTTTATCATCAAGGCATCCATCAAGTTGGAGCGATTCATTTGCATTTAGTATTCACATATTTAGAACTGCATTTTCAAGTCCATATATCGTTGTCATAACAATTAAGTTTGCATTGTCATTGTCACTTGTAAATCATCCCAAGGTTGGAGAATTCATCTATTTAGTATCTTTCATTTCATCTTCGTAGTCTCAGGCCTACAAGTAGATATATCGTTGTCAGAGTTGTCCTCATTTCCAAATGATAATATTGTATCTAATCGAATTATGAAAATAAATACATTCAACAGTAGCTCAGTCATTTGCAAAGTATTATAATAAGTATGAGTTTCAATTCAGTATATAATGGAGTTTGGAATTGGCATGGAAATTGTTTGTAAAAATGTCACTTTGTTGTACCAACTTATTACATTGTTGCCACTTGCATTTTATTCATCTTGGAGTCTTGAAAAATAAAAAATAAATCTTGAATTTCATATTCCATTTTATTTTCAATCATTACCATACCTGTTAGAGTCTTTTCATGCATAATTTATCATCATCTGAAAAAGAACTATCTTCTACATGCTGAAAGAGGGTTGCAAGACAACTGTTTGACAAAATTTCAAAACCACTCAAACTGAAAATTTAGAACAAAATTTGCAAGGGTCTTTACAAATTGACAACCTTTGAAAATCAATAACATAAGCATCCACTGAACCACACTACTTCTTGATTGAGCTAACTCTTTAAAATGAAGTTCAAGATCCATATTATCAAATCTCTCTATGAGTCTCTCAGTAAACTCAACATAAGATGTGATTTGTGCATGTACCATTGTAATCATCCCATGATGCCACCACTCATGTGCAACCCCGTCTAAGTGAATGGAAGCATATTTAATTGACTCTACTTCAGGCATGGGATTAAGATTGAAGTATGTGTCCACCTTTTGGACCCAATCTCTCACTAAAGTTTTACTAGACCCATCAAAGTAAGGGAGATTAAGCTTTCCTACCTTCCTTCGCAAGTCATTATGGTGTTCTCTATTTCCCCTGTTGGGCATATGCCTCATCTTGAGATCTATATAATGCTACAGTGATATATCATATTGAAAAATAGGCCCTGCATCAATCCAATTCTATCTAAATTGGTCCTACATCTCAACCATTATGAGCTCTTAATTGGGTTGTTCCTCCATTCTTGGTGGAAAAATAGGCATAAATGGTCTAGCCATGGCTTCCCTATTGTGTTGATTGGTTGCTCCATGCTGACCTATATCATTTCCTTTCCCATTATTACCTCCATTGTTGATTCCCAATCGATTCAGCCCCTCAACCAACTATGCTAGACACTGATTGGTTTCTTGGTGTCCCCTCACCACATCATCCAATAGAAGCATCATGTGATCTAGTTCAACATTTGTCCTTTCATCTCCTTCACCCCTTTCACCCATTTTTTTAGAACTTGTTGATCCAACTGAGTGTGTTTTAGAGGGTTGTTCCTCTCTCTCAAAAGGCCAATGTTCCCACAAATTCTCTTCACGTTTTCTTAATCTTGCACGATATCTTCTCTCTTTGTCACTAATGCTCATAGAATGGATTTACCCACTAGCTAGCAAGAATGTTTGTACTATGATACCACTTTAATAACCACCACTAATTTTTTTTAAACTATTTGTTGATTGTGATGTTTTGTTGGTGTGTTTTTGATTTGTCATGTTTCACATGTTTTCATAAATGCATTGTATACACATGATATATTGCATAGAAAGGGAAATACCAAGAAATAACATTTCTTTTCACATTATACCATGACATATTATAATGGAAATTGATTACAAGTAAATTAGACTTAAATGAAGATGTTTTATACCTAGCAATAATGGTATCAGACTTGATAACAATCACAATAGGAAGAAAATCACATACAACTCCTTATGAGAGTCACCCAATGATGGTACTAGCAATCCACAACACTCTCCTTCACCCAAGCCAACAATTACATGCAAAAGGACCCCCAAAATTGCTATAGTAGACCTAGAAGTTGTTGTCCAATTGAGAATGGTCTAAAAATACCAACCCTGGAAATGTACGCTCCCTAGGAGAGGCGACCAGCTCCCAAAATTCCAAACTTCAACAATAAATTCAAACCAATGCTTGAAAGGTGGCGCCTAGGTAAGAGAAATTCAATGAAACGATACCCAAAATGATTGGTCAAGCATGCACGAAGTTATAAATGGATTTCACCTTCAGCCATTGTCAAACAAAGAGTTTCCATAATTTTGGAAAAGTAAATCAAACCTCAAAAAAAGCTTCAAAACACCTCCAAACACTACCAAAAAGAATCCAAAGAACAAACACACCAAAAATTTCAAGCCCACATCAAAAAACCACGAAAATATTCATCATTCCTCCTCCAAAATGTCTAAAATCAGACCATGTGAACACCCAGCTATAATCCCTGAAGTAGAATCACCCCTATCCAGCTAGGATGGATATTTCACCATCCGAACTAGCTCCAAATGGTGAGGTTTTTCATCCTCAACTCACAACAGTAGAACCCTAGAAGCATTCCAACAACATCTTGTTATGTTTCCAAATAAAAGATATCCAAATGAGACCCAAAGTGTTGCTTATATAAAAGTGAGAGGGAAATTAGAGAAACTTTATTTCAAATTATTTTCCCTCCAAGACTCTCACACCCCCTTCATGAGATTTTTTCATTTTATTTAAAAATCCTTGTCTCCCAAATGTGGCACCCACCTTTTGAGGCATAAAATAAGCCTTAATTTTATTAAAAAATATCTTTATTCTAGGCATCCATCATAAAGGTGCATTTTCCCCCTTTTTAAAAACAACGTTCATCAACTAGGCCAAGGGGGGTTCTTTTAACATTATAACATAAGTTATAAAATCACCTTTTGAAAACTTAAGTAAATAATTTTCCAAAACATTAGAGTTCTCTAGACAACTGCCACACATTGCCCAAACTGGAAACCTTGCACTGCATTGCTACCAAGACCAATTACTTAAAATAGTAAGTGGGTCAAATCACCAAATGGCCAAAATAGAGAACACCGAAAAAGGGGACATTACAAAATGGAACTCCAAATTTGAAAAAAATATTTCAAAAATGAAATAAAATTTAAATTTAGAAAATTTAAAATTAAAAAAAAATACTTGCAATACAACTTTGATTGTAAGAGTTTGTAGTGTTGGAATATTTGGCCATGGAAGTACCACCAATTGTAAGCATCATTCTTATCATAGTTTGAAGACTCGGACTCAACACAAACTCGGCAGCCCAAAATTTTGATTCAAACTCAAGACTTGACATGGACTTGGCAAAAAACCCAACACAAACTCAAAAAACAAATAAAAAGAAAAAAAACTCAATTACACAAAAAAAAAGAAACTAATGCATTTAGAGAACATAAAGTATAATTTTACTATCAATTTGTCATAATTCAAACATTGCACATTATATGATCCTCAAAACTCTCAAAATTTGAAATCTCATAGTTTCAAATACATTGTAATACAAAAAAATTATAAATAATAAATGTATAACCGGTTACATATGATGATATGTCAAAATTAAAAACACACCAAATACAATCTGCATATTCCTCTTTCCCCTCCTAGCATAACTTAATTTTTCAAGCCTTGAACTGAAAGGTAAGTCAATATCAAAATGATGATAGATTGTTTCTTCAAAAAAAATCTTTGTTTTCCTCCATTGCATCCAATTTTTCTGCTTCTATTTGATGATTTGATCAACTTTGAATCCTTAAAAATTCCCTTCTCAAATCATCTTCTTGTTATGTTGATGCTTCACTGGTTGAAATGGGAAAATAAGAGCAAACAATGACCAAAAAAAGTTGAAAGTTCATTTTAAAAATTATGGTTGTTATGTCCAAGTGCCAAGAAAAAGAGTTTGAGCTCAAGATTGGATAGCCTGAGCCTAAGACTTACAAATTCTAGAAGCAAGGCTTGGCCAAGTACTCTTAGAGACTCGAACAAACTCGACACAAGAGTCTAGTTTACTCAGCATGACCAGCTCAAGCATTCGAGAGTTTGCAAATTACTCATTGAGTCCTCAAATTATGCTTCTTATACTTCTCACAAAGAACAAAAATACTTTAACCATTGGAGTGTGTAAAAATAGCATAAATCAGCACTCATTCATAGCTACATCCTCCAAATCAATATCAAAGAAATGTTGTTGGTGTTTCAATTAGCACCTCTGGAGTGCTTATTGGAAATAGACAACTATGCACAGTATTAACTGATCTTCAAATTAGGAGGGGAAGCTCCCTCTTTTGTTGATGGTTGCATAAAAAGTAAAGTGAACTTTTTTACTCAGTGACAGAGCACAAAGTGATAAAACACAGTGTGTTGCAACTAAGGTTTTCTCTAGTTTCTTCAGATCTTAACTGCAACTAGGCTAACACTATAACTATTCTATCTCCTCAAGTATTTCAGAGTGAGAGGATCTAGGAGCAATTGTGAATGGTTTGATCACTTAGACAAATTGTCTCTCAGAATGCATCTGAAGGCTTTGAACTTTCATATTTATGCTGAAATAGAGTTCATGCAAGTAATCATCAAACGGTAAGCTAAATCTAAGGATTCCCAAGGAGGCGAGGTGCTCTATCCAAGGTGTAGGATGAAATATAGATTACTAGAAACAACACATAACGATAATCCTAATCTCCAAATTCCCAAGGAGGCGAGGTGCTCTGTCTGAGGTGTAGATAGAAAGAAAGATTATTGAAACAACATACATGAAAGATCTTGAGAATTTTAGATCAAAGGCATATGGCTCTCCTAATTTATTATCTCAACCTCAATCAAAGATTACACTTTGGGACAACAAATTGCATGAAAGAGAACAATCACACAACATGTGATCAACCAAATACAATTGACAAATATTGAACACAAATACCTGAATAACAAGAATGCAAGAAAACTGCTCAGTGTTTAGCTATAACAAATATGATTCAATAACTTTACTTCACGGTAGCAAAATGCGGATGCCGGTGTTAGCATTTCAATTAGCACCTCTAGAGTGCTTATTGGGAAGCAGTCTCTCTGATATTAAATAGTTTCGATGAGGAGGTAACTCCCTCTTCCCAACTAATAGCTACCATAAAAAATGGTGAACTGGATTCCTGTCTTTTTGCTTGCTTAGTGGGAAGGCTGGGTGATGATAGGGAATGCCAGTGCACAACTAAGGTTTCTGGTTTTACGGATCTTCAACTGCAACATAGGCTGACATTGTAACTGTCTACAACTCAAGTGTTTGAACCCAAAGTCCTGAACAATTGGGAATGGTTTGATCACTTGGGAAGAACTATACGGTGACAGGGCAGGGCTTTGTATGGGTTATCTGGGTGAAATCCATCTATTAACTTTGAGACAGAAATTTCGATGCTAGGGACCCAGGTGGGGGTTGCTTTAAAAGAGTTGGGAGTTAGAAAATACTATGGGATCAAATGAAGAAGTCCAGGAATTTCGATCCGAAATTTTGGATCCTAGGACTTGCTTCCTCCAAATCATCAGAATTCCCCACTTCCGGGGTGTTAAAATTCACCGAAAAGCCATTCCGCCCGGCAGAATTAATGCCCATCCTACTGGGGCAAAAGAAATACGATAAACGAGGGTGGAAGCGGCGTCTCGCCTTTTATTTCTAAAATACGGGTTTCAAAAAGAGCGCACCATGGAGTAACAGACAAAGGCTATCCAGAGCTATCTAAGTTAATATGGTTGACTACTGATGGTGGCGAAATAGGAAGCTCACTATCTATAGGCATTATATCAGATTCTCTTACCTTTATTCCTTCCATCTGGATTATTACTTAATGCTTGTCTCCACATGTTGCTCTTACTGATTTATATAAGCAATCGACATTTTCCCCTTTGTATGCCCTAGCGTTCTGCTTCCTTTAGGAGGGTTACTCCATGTCTTTTGTCTCTATTGTCATCTTGACGTGGAAGGTAGCATAGTAGTAACCGGTGGCAGCTCTATGTTCAGAATGACTACCCTCCACATTCTCTTGTTGTTTAGGAAAAGCTTATTGTTCTTGACAACTCTGCTTGTTCTTTCCTCAATGGACATACTTTCCTTAGCGTACCAATCCACGGATCGAAGTGGCTATGAGTCAACTTGATCTATGAAGAATTTGGGAATTGTGACTTCCCCATCATCATCTGATAACCCTTCCACATCCTCTGAAAAGAAGACAACAATATGTGGAAGAGTGAACCTGTTGTAGTTGCGCCTTTGCACTTCAAACTCGTCTTCGCAGTTGAACCAATAGTCCTCCATGGAAGATTTTTGTGAAGAGTGGTGACCAAGGCGTGCTAAATAGTGACCCCAAGGATCGTATCAACATATTTTGATGAGATACTTAAGGTTAAGTCTCGTCATCTCATGGCCCATAGTCTTGGCATTAGCTGTTGATTTGCACCTGTAAAGTCCCATCTGAAAATGAAAATTTGTAGTTGTCTTGTGTTTGATATGTAGAAGAGAATGGACTTCATGTAACTGTCGTAGAAATTCCATGAATACCACCTTATCTGATGGATAACAGGGTAACATGGCTGGATGACCTGAGTATTCATTCACGCAAATGTAGGTAAAAGTGGGGAATTGGATGAATCAATCTACCCAATCTACCATCACCTCTTTGGATTTTGGTGAGATATGTGTATGTGACTCATGATCAAGGCCCCTCACGATGTGCATCAAGAACTATCATTCACTCGCTTGAAGTGTCTTTCTAATTGTGTGAACTCAAGCTATGTGAAATGCTTGTGTACCTTCTACATGCCCAATGTTCCAATAGTGTTCATTTCTCTAAACTGGCCTTGGAAGGAAATTAGATATACGAGGTGCAAACACATGTGGAATTCGTGAGCCTTGAAGAAACTGGTCATCTGGTTGTGGAGAGTGTCACTGATCAAGGTAGGCTAGTCATAGTGTTCTCTATTGCTAACAATTTGAGCAATGATGTAGTACATCCATGATGTGAATTTGTTTGCCTCTTCTTAATCAGTAACACGGTTGAGTAGAGTGATCATAACTACATATTCATCTCTAAACTCTCCACATCCTACATTCTTTGGAAAGTTGCTTCTTTTCTCTTTAAGCCATCTTTTTTCCATTCTTTTATGGAATTTGTCCTTTGATGTGTTGAATGCATTTTCACACTCCTCCATAGATATGACCAAGTTTTTCACACAAGGTGGAATGGTGAAGCACCTTTCAATATCCTAGGGCTTGAGGCTGCATATTAGTCGCCCATCAACTGATCGAATCTCATGTGTAGTAGGGTTGTAATGCCTTACACAAGCGATTACAAACTCTACACTCTGCAATGAGATGGGAAATGATGTTGCCTCAAGCAATCTACATTGCTCAATGTTTTGAAGCATGCTTTTGTCTATGCCTTCCAACTTTTCTAAATTGACCTCTGGGTGTGCACGATGCAGATCGGTGTCAACCGTTTTCAAGAAGTCATGAAGTAAGACTGTTTTGGTCTTGTCTACAACTTGAGAGAATTGCATTATGAAAATCTTGAAGATTGACTAGGCACACAATACTATTCAGACAACTTTTCTATAACAGCTAAAAATAGCTTTGCCAAGGGGTACTTTTTACGAAAATTTCTAAGACATGGGTTTTGTTGGGGATATCTTTTTGAACAAACCCTAAATGTTAGATTTTTGAAAAGATGAATTTTTCTTTGACATGAAATAACCTCTCAAGGTAGAAGTTTTAGAAGCTCCAGAAGCTATTTTTCATGAATTTTTTTGGCACATGGGTATTGTAGGTGCTTCAAAGCTAAACAAACCCAATTTGTCTATTTTTTGAAATGGTGACTTTTTCTAAAAACCCTAAAAAACGGGGTAGAAGGGCAACTTTCTCTGAAAGAATCTGGCACATGGGTTTTATGGCCGATGTTGTGTTGATCATACCCACAAGTCCAGATCTGTGAAAAACTGCCATTTACTTGGACATGCAAGAATATCTAAGACAAGAATAGGAGAAAAATGTGAGGAGAAGCTAGAAGAAATATGTGGGGAGAAGATAGAAGTTATAATCTACTACTTTGAATCTTGAAGAGAAACGTCAAAATGGAGAAACCCAATCTAATGCAATTCTAACAAGAAAATATTTTGCTTCTGAAAAGGATGATTTGGAAAGATGGAGTCTGGAAGACTAATCCTCTGTGCAACTTGATCTTGGAACCACGAAGAACGCTAAGAATGGATTTTTTCAAATCATCAAAAGGCGTTGGAGAGAAAAAATATTTGTTTGAGCTCTTCAACCTAAAAGAAATAATGAATAATGATGCCTAGGCTTTGATAAATAGTGATTTGGAGTTACAAGCACTAGTTAGGGTGTCCATATCTTGATTGGAGGAATCACCTTCATGATTGGTAGTTAATAGAAACATCTCCACCTAATTTGGGATGCCTAGGCTTGAAGAGGCCTTCAAAATATCGTAACTCAAGTCAACTTGGGCCTACTTTGACTTTAGGCATCCAAGTCTTGAGAGTTGAATATTTTCATCTTTTTTGTAATGAAGTGCCTTTGTTTGATCCCTAATTCTGGTTGCTTGAACGATCCTGAAGTTTGGCTGACAAATTCACTGCAAAGTTGATTCAACTCTGAAGAGATGTTCTTGGGAGTTGAAAACCCTAAAATGTGAATCTGATGGTTCAAATCCTTGAGCGCCTTTTCCTAGGAGGGTGCATTTTTCGCTAGACTTAGCCAATTTCTTGGATGCATTTCAATTTTCTCCATTTGACCTTCTGTGCTTCAATTAGCAGTTGTCGATGACTGGAAAATCTCGTGATTGGGATGTTCAATCCATTGTGAAGCTAGAAACATTCTGGAACATATGACTGTATGTGCAAGCTTAGAAAACTCATTTATGAGGTTCAAACTTCTAGGCGCCCTTGGCCTGCAGGGGCACTTTTGTTCTTTTGAGGTACATTTTGCACTTTGCAAACCTTCACGAACAACTCCAGTTTGATCTTTGTCACTGGAGTTCTAACAACTCTGATGTTCCTGCTAACGATTTCATCACGAAGATTGATCAAAACAGAAGAGGTCTTGTTGGAAGTTACAACACCTGAAAGTAACATCTAATTTCCCAAAAGGTTGGGCGTCTATTTCTAGAAAGGTGCATTTTCTTCAACTTTTAGTCAAATTTTCATGTCCTTCAATTTTCCTTCGCCTCCAATGTTTTACACTTGATCTTTTTTTGTGCATGCTTGACAGTGTGAAATTGCAATTGGATTCATCACGAAGCTGAAAGGCTATTGAGAAGATTCCTTGGAGAAGATAGCTTTTGAAAACTTCATTTAGTTGCTCAAAACGATGGGAACCCTTGGCCAGTAGGGGTGATTTTTCCTTAATGTCCATCAGTTTACCCTTCATTTCACATGCTTGAATGATCAATAGCTATTGTCATTTGGTATGTCTCATGAATTGGCTATAGGATCCATCATGGAGTTGGGATGAATCAGAGGAAATCATCTGGAAGTTTCCAATCCAAAGACTGGTATTTGATATGTTTCATTCTTGGGCGCCCCTAAGCTACAGGAGCACTTTTTCCCTTGTTAGACTGTCATATTTGATGGCTTTTGCTTTCAACATCTTCTGACATTGCTTTTGTCTGACAACATTTGATGAATCTATTGAATTTGCTTGACAATCTATTGTAAAGCTGGTAGAATTATGAAGAAGATGA